>ONZA01014865.1:25157-35237 GCA_900322205.1 Kewa caespitosa | reverse complement strand
TTTTTTTTTTCTTCTTTTTTTTAATGATTGTTCGACCTCGCGGGCTCAATAGTGAGGGAGAAGTTATTGGGTCTCGCATGCTCCTCGGAGATCGTGCACTCAGAGCGGCCTAGATAAACTCTTGGGGTTTCTCGCATTAGGATTGAGTTCCCAAGTCATTTTTTGCCAAAATTCTCTCAAGAGTGAAGCGCCGCCGAGTTGGTGAGAGAGGTTCACATTCTTGTTCCATTGCTATTCGCGGAGCTGGGGCTTTGCAGGTTCGAGCTTCTTCAGCCATGTGCTGCTTCGCTTCCTCTCCGCTGGCCCGTACCCTTCCCTTTTTCTTCTGTAAGTGAGGTAAGTGCTTTGTTTTTGCTTGCCTTTCTTTTCTTTTCATGGATAGTGTAGTTGTAATTTCCTCTGATTCCTCTAACGAGGAGGTGACTAGCGAGTTTCGTCCTCGCAAACCCTTTACCAGGAGTGCTAGCTTCTGTCGTTGGAAAGATCCACCTCAATTTCATCTTGGGTTGGCGTATCCTTCTAGGTATTACATGTGCCATGTGGTCCGGCCTTCTGGATTCGCCAATCGATCCCCTTCTTTTGCTTTGAGGTTTAAAGGTGGTCGGGCCTCTGGTTCAGGCATTTGTAATAGAAGTTCACAGACTGCCCGAGGGGGAGCAGGTTTTAGAGGGGAAACACCGGGTTTGCACGCGCCTCGTCCTAACACTCCGCTCCCGGTGCTCGAGCGGGTGTATATTCGGATGTTGAACGATCCTGAGACCCCTCCTATGCGACAATCACTATTGTTGAACATGTTAGCCTCGTATACGGAGGAGAGGGGTCGCCTTATTCTAGATTCTGTAGAGGCAATTAATGTCGCACCCCTGTGCAGGTGGGTGGAGAGAGGAGTTCCTCGAAGGAGTCTCAGGGTGCGCAGATGCCGAGAACGAAGACTTTCCTTAGGAATTTGACTATCCTCCCACAGGAGTGAGTTTTGCCAAGCTAGCTAGCAGGGCATCTACTTTGGAGGGGCGAAGGGAGATACCTTTTTTCCCCTCTCCCTTAGTTCCTCCTTCTTCTTCACCAGACCCTAGTGTTCCCCCAACCCGTAAAGTCGGGTAAGTGCTATTTGTTTTAATTTATTCTTTCTTTTGTAGCATTTAGTAGCGTTTGTCTGAGCATGTGCGTCAAGGCCGGCAAGAAATCTTTAAGGAGGCGTGGGTTGAACCTTAAGTCCGGGAGCTATCATCCAGTCATGGACTTTGCGAGGGAGGACAACGCAGATTCTGCAGATGAGCATCAAATTATGGCCTCCTCCAGTGAGGAGTCAGGGGGCGACTATGAGGTCGAGCCTGAGGTCGACATGGATCTGGCCTCGCGAGCCCCTTCAGGTGGGGTTCCTTTGGATAGGGATGGTCCTAAGCTTGCTCAGGACTTAGCTTTTGCCATGGATTCAGGGTAGGTTGGAGAAGTCCCTTCATCGATGGAGGACTTGTTCCGGAGCGAAGCGGAGGCTCTTCTCCCCTTCTCCGCTACTCGGTCTTCAAAAGTCCTTAGAGTTGTATCGAAGAAAAGGGGCAAGGCAAAGAAGGTTATCTCTGCCTCGGGGTAGGAAAAGAAAGTTGCCCCAACTTATGGGCCCATCTTCTCCACTTGGAAGGATGAGCCCTCGGCCATCGCTGCGATGTTCATGGTCGACGGTAAGTATGAGGTTCGGAGATCGAGGGAGGGGGAAGAGCTTGCACGTCCCCCCAAGAACTGCATAGGGGTCCACAAGATGATGCTAGAGCTAGGTATGAGGTTCCCACTGTGTCGCTTTGTGGAAAGGGTGTTGTGTGACTTACACCTAGCCCCAGCACAACTGGTGCCCAATGCCTGGATCTGCATCTTCGTGTATATGGCTTGCTGCCATATGAATGGAAGGGGGTTCATCTGTCCACCTTTCAGAATCTGATCCATAGAGTGACAAAGTCGTCGTACGAGGGCTTTCACACATTCTATGTAGATGCCCCCTATGTGCTGGGCGACATAGGCAAGTTCACCAAGAACCACAATCGGAAAGTCCAGTTTATCTGGATTCACTATGAGGATGGGTGGGGAGACCTTACCTAGTGTAATGCAGGGAACCCAGCCAAGAAGTCCTGGACCAAGAGGGCGCGACCCAATCTTTCCGCTGGCGGGGACTCGGTCCTGATGTACTTTGAGGTGGAGCGGAAGCTGGATGATATGTAGGTGCCCAATAACTGCAACCTGATGTTGCGTTCTTCAAAATTGAAAGCTTCCTGGTCTACGCTAGGCTCAGTGACAAAATTTCCCTCGGTATATTCTCCTTCTATATTCCTTTGTGCTTTGAACGATAACTTTATGACCCTAACTTGTCTCTTACTTTGCAGATTGCGCCACTGATCACCTCCAAGGCCTCACTAGCTGTAGAGACATGACTAGCAAGTTGACTTCGTCTGAAGTCACCGCCAAGTATCTCGACGGCCTTCTTCAACAGTGTGGGTGCTTTGCTAAGTCTAAGGTATGCTGTTGTATTGTATTATTATGAGGCGTTGAGGGTCGCGAGGGATGTTATATGAGACTAACTTCCTTGTGTGTTTTTTTGTTTTTCAGGGGAGGAAGACTAGGGGTTCCTCCTCCAAATCCCAGCAAGTGCCCCAGGAAGATAAACAGAGGGAGAAGTCCAGCCGTCCACCCATTGCTCCGAGCTCGACCACTTCATCCTAGGGGTCGAAAAGGAAGAAAACTCCATGGATCTTTACTCCTACCCAGTATGCCTCGAAGAAGAGCAAGTCAATCCCTGTACTTGCCGAGGATAAGGGGGAGGACCATACAGCTTCTCAAGAGCGTGTAATGCCAAGGAGCCAACGCGTTAGGAGGTGGTGTATTTTGATGAACCCAAAGGCAAGTCTCCCCAGGTCACCTCAGGCGTGCATTTGAATGAGGGTGGAAAGAAGGACGTTCCCTCTCTGACGCTGGATCCATACTTCGTGCTGGGTACTGAAGAGCAGGCCAAGAGAGCTCATGAGCTCTTTCCCTCGCTCTTCCATCCCTCGTACTTGAGCAAGGCGAGGTCCAACCCTGAGTGGGCCTTGGCAGGGTTCGCCAAGAGCCTAGCGGATGTAAGTCCTTCTTCTCCTGTATCTTGCTTTAGCTTTCATTTTCCTTCACCACAAAATTTGATCGCTTTTTCTTTTCCTTGCAGCTCGTGAGTTTTTGATATGGGATGTTGACCGTCTAAGGGGGAGCCTTTGATCAATGGTCCAAGGAGAAGAGGCTCCTCGCTTCCTAGGGGAAGGTTGCCCTCGCCAAGTTGGTTGCGAGTCAGGAAAGACAAGCTCAATTGGAGTCTAAGCTTGCGGAGGCGAAGAAGGGTCTTCCATTCTAGAGAATAACAAGGCCGAGCATGAGAGGGTGCCAAAGGGAAAAGAGGAGGAGTACATTATTCTGAATCGTAAGTACTCCTAGCTGGAGAAAAAGTGTTCGGCCATTGACAATGAGGTGGGGGACTACGGCGACACTCTTGGCCAGATGAACCAGCGCACTCAAGTTTCTTGGCGTCGCATGATCAGCCACAAGTATGAAGACCCTGCACTTGTGGAGGAGCTGACGCAACAGGCTGCCCGACGTCTCGTCTCTCTGTCCGGACTCGGTATGGTCTCAGATGGGGCAAAACACGAGTACAAGTTGTGGAAGAAGGCCCAGGTGGCTGCTCATGATGGCGTGCTTGTTGAAGAGGTGGACGATTCGGCCGTGCCCACGTCTAGGGATGAGGATTCCAACTAGGAATTCGGGAGCGAGGAGGGCGAGCTTGAAGAGTTGGCAGGGAGTCTGCTGGACAAAGTTTAGGACACTGGTGTTAGGGCCAAGCTTAGAGGGGTTGCTGATGCAGGAGCTGTGGAGGGACACGATGGTGAGGACGCACAGTGCCTCTTGTTTTCTTGGCCCTATGGGTCTGTAATTTTAGTCGATGGTTTTTGAACATGATTTGCCTTGTTTTGTGTTGGCTAGTTTTTGGTGTTTCCCCCCTTTTTTTGTTGCTTTTTAAAAACAATAGTGACTCTCCAAGCCCAACGAATTCTTTGCGTTATACGTGTCTTTCCTTTTGCATTTATGATGATTGTTTTTGTTGATCATGCCTTGGGTGGGCATGTGGCCCTTGAATTGTTTCTCCTGCTCTGTGTATGCTACCCCCCCTCCTGGGGTACATGCCGACCCTAGGGGAATGTCTCCTTTTTTGCTGATGCTGAGGGATGGAGAGAGCTGTTGGTTTTCCCCCCTTTGTCAGTTCCTCAGGATCATGTTGAGTAGGTGCCATGTGTGCTATCTTTTGCGAGCTTTGTTTTCTTCCTTATTTGGGTATGTTGATCTTTGGTTTCAGTGTTTTCCCCCTTGGTGAACTTTTGCTATGTTGGGTTGGGTGGGTTGGATCGTTTTCCCCAATTACATTTCCAGAGGGTCGGCCCGTCTACCGTATCGACCGTAGGTCTGGGGATATAACAAAGTTGCAGGGGCTGGACCCATCTGGGGGGGTGTCCATTTGAAATAGTGCATCGATTAAGGCTCCTTGTATTTCGCACTTCTTATCATCTTGGGAAACAGTTTCCTTTTTCGGATTTTTCGACCATGGGAGACGTTACGCCACGTGTCTCACATCACTTGATTTACTAGGTCGATCCTGGCCGTTGGTGGATTTTTCCTTTCCATATAAAAGGAGGCCTTTTGGCCATTTCTTCCTTGCACCTTCTTCTTTCTTTTCACGCCTTCTCTGTAAAGTAGAAAGCTTATGTCTTCTCATCTTGAATCTTTCCTTGTCTTCGGCCATTCTCCCCCCTTTCTCCAAGAGGAGATGGCTTTCCCTTGCGATTATGACGACCCTGGAGGGTTCGCCTTTCTTTCTGATTTGTGCTTAACGCTTTTTGACGATTGTAGAACATGTAGGGTCGGTACTCATATCTAACCTGGCTCCGACGGGTGGTGGGAGAGTCCTCGCGCTCTGCCTCTAAGCCTCTAAATGAGTGGGGGAGGTAGTCTCTTCCTCTTCTCATTTTCAGGTTAGGAGGCAAGTCCTTGGAAGGACGTGAGGGCTTGTCCTGTGTCCTCTTCGCCTTCCTCTTTTTGCCTTTATTCGCCTGGAGCAGCAACTTGACGCGGGTTGTGGTTGTGCCGGTGGTGTCGGTCATTGTAAAGAGGCATTTAGTAGCTGTGGTTGAGCCCTCGGTTGCGCCATCTTCCTAAGTGGTGGGAAGATCTTGGTGTATTACACTGTGTTCACGTCCTTCTCTGAGTCCTTCGACGCCTCCTCGGCTAGGACCTAGGCCTCTACCTCCAGCCCGTCAGGATAAAACTAAACACGAAGCAACCAGCTGTTCGAGAGGCTATCGTTGGAAGCCAGGGGAAAAGTTCGGGTCCGCCTGGGTGAAGGAAGAACTTGGCGCATTACTTGGCCGCCTCAGCATGGAGCTAGCCTCTGCACAGAGCTCCTTAGCGCAAATTAGTTTTCTTGTACTTGATGTATTTTTCTTGTATTTTTGTCGTACTTGTAATTACTTAACCTTCTTGATCTCTGCTTCTTCTTTCGTGATTTTATCTGTCCTTTCTTGCTGTTGATGCCACTTGTAAGTTAAAAACAAGAAGAACGCTGGACTCTATAGCTTACTTCGAAACTTTACAGTGACCGAGTTCAAGGACTGCAAAATCTGGGTCCGCGAACCTGAGCAATACCCTCAGGTTCGAAAACCTTGCGTTTGGAGACCTTATTACCTAAATCCAGAGACTCCAATGTTTCATCTCTCGCCTTTGATGGTTTGAGCATTGTACACAGGCTCAGAAGCCGTCTTGTTGGGTCCGGTGACCTCAACATCCTACTCTGGAGACGTAGGCTTTCTATGGACTTGGGCGTCCTGAACGAACTTCATACTTGGCAAACCAAGTATCGAATTGTAGGCTCGAAAGCTGTAGCACTGGGTTCGGAGACCTTAGCGACCTAGTCTGGAGACGTAGACTAATTGCGGACACGAGAGTCCTGAATGAATTTCATACTTGGTGGACCAAGTATTGGATCGTAGGCTCGAAAGCCGTAGCGCTGGGTCCGGAGACCTCAGCCACCTAGTCTGGAGACGTGGGCTAATTGTAGACTCTGGAGTCCTGAATGAATTTTGTGCTTGGCGGACCAAGTATCGAATCATAGGCTCAGAAGCCGTAGCTCTTGGTTCGGAGACCTCAGGGACCTAGTCCGAAGACGTAGGCTAGTTGTGGACTCAGGAGTCCTGAATGAATTTCGTACTTGGGGGACCAAGTATCGAAACTTAGGCTAGGATGCTGGGTCTGGAGACCTCGGCGACCTAGTCCGGAGACGGAGGCTAATTGTGGACTCGGGAGTCCTGAATGAATTTCGTACTTGGTGGACTAAGTATCGAATCGTAAGCTCGCAAGCCGTAGCGCTGGGTCCGAAGACCTAAACGAACTAGTTTGGAGATGTAGGCTGATTGTGTATGGCTAAGAAAAATAACACGAGTAGAAAGAAACGATGCATATGATAATTTTTCATTGATAACGTAGTAGTTATAGGGGGATGTTTGCCGGCTCCCACCCATTACAAAAAGGATGGTGGGGCTATTATAGGGTGCCCACCGGTAAACTATGATAAGTAGGTTGTTGAGGGTGCCCACCCTTTGTTTGGATAAGTAGGTTGTTGAGGGTGCCCATCCTTTGTTTGGATAAGTAGGCTGTTGAGGGTGCGCACCCTATGTTTGCCTTAGTTGGCTAAACGTTGAACTTCCTTAAGTTGTCAGCGTTCCATGACCTTGGTAGCTTCTTGCCTTGCAGGTCCTTGAGCTCGAAAGTTTCTGGCTTGAGTACTCGAGTGACATTGTAGGGTCCTTCCCAGTTGGGTGTGAGCTTCCCCTGGTCCCTTCCGTGCCCAGTACTTGCTGTCTTTCGAAGCACCAAGTCGTTAAGCAAGAACGTATTTGGCTTGACTCGTGCATTGTACTCCCATGTCTTTCTTTGCTTGTTGAACTCCTTCTTAAGAGTCGTTGCTTCGGATTTTAGGTAGTCGGTCTAGGGAGTAGTGTTGTTTCTCTTCATTTTGTGCCTCTGTGTAATTGGCAACTCTGGGTGACTGCACTTGGAACTCGATAGGGAGTACTGCCTCGGAATCGTATACGAACATGAAGGGTGACTCTCCTGTGGTTGCTTTTTCAATGGTTCTAATGGCCCACAAAACCTCGTACAACTTTTCTGCCCAGAGTCCTTCGGCGCTGTCCAGCTTCTTCTTCAGCTCATTCAAAATGATTAAGTTGCTGGACGCGGCCAGCCCGTTGGACTGGGGTGGGCCACCGAGGTGAACAGAGCCTTGAATCTGAATGTCTCTAGGAAGGAGATCACCTTTGGGGTTTTAAATTACCTTCCATTGTAAAAAATGATCCCCTTAGGCGCACCGAGCTGGATATCACATTCTCCCATATGAACTTTCTTATCTCGTTCTCGGTTACATTCCTTTGTCGCTTCGCCTCGATCCACTTGGTAAAGTAGTCCACGGCCACTACCAGAAACTTTAACCGGTTGGATGCTTGAGGGAATGGGCCCAGGATATCCATCCCCCATAGGCTCAAGGGCAGGAGCTCCAGGATAGGAGTCATCTCGGTGGCTGGAAGCTTTGTCACCGGCGAGTAGACTTGACATTTCTAGCATCGAGCCACAATGTTGAGGGCCTCCCTCCGTAAGTTCGGCTAGTAATACCCGGTCAATAGTGCCTTCTGCGCGAGTGTTCTTCCTCCAATATGAGATCCACACACCCCCTCGTGAAGCTCTTGGAGTACGAGTTTTTCTTCTTGGGGCGGCCAGCATCGTAGGAGAGGGCTTCCGAACACCATTATGTAGAGGATGTCATTCTTGTAGATGAACCACTTGGAGTGTGTTTCGATTCGTGTTGCTTTTGTGGGATCTGCAGGCAGGATGCCATCTCTTAGCCAGGAGATCGATGATGGGGGTCATCAAGCTCCCTATCATGTCCACGAGGTTGACTCCCAGGAGTCGAGTTATGCTAGGCTCCTCCAAAATTTCCCATATAATCGAGCGTGGGAATCCTTCTATCGCAGAACTGGCGAGCCTTGCCAGGGCATCAGCCTGTTGATTCTTCAACCGGGGTACATAGTCAAGCTTTACTTTTTTGGGCTTCGTGATTTCTTCCTTTACTCTTGTTAGTTAGCCCTTCATGTTTTCCTCTTTGGCCTTTAACTCTCCCCCGACCTGGGAGACCACCAACTGGGAATCCATCTCAATCAACAGGTTCTTCCCCCCTACAGCCTTTGCCATATGAATACCAGCTAAGAGGGCTTCATACTCCACCTCATTGTTTGAGGCATGGAACTTGAATCGTAGTGCTTATTCGAATTAATCACCCTATGGGGAAGAGAAGATTACTCCAGCTCTGCTTCCTTGTCTGCAAGAAGAGCTATACACATATATTTCCCAATCTTCCCCCCTCGCGCGGGGCTGTTCGCCTATGGGGGTCATCTCGGAAATGAAATCCGCCAGCGCCTAGGACTTTACTGCCCTTTGTACCTCGTAGATTATGTCGTATTGAGATAGCTCGAGAGCCTACTTCTGAATTATGACGGCCTTCTTTAGGCTGCCTACGGCTGTCTTTAGAGGTTAATCGGTGAGAACTGTTATAGGATGAGACGCGAAGTAGAGTCTCAACATAGTAGCCGTGATAAGCAATCCTAGGGCGAACTTCTCCAGCTAAGAATATCAAAACTCTGACCCAGTGAGTGCGTGGCTGGTGAAGTAAACGGGGTACATCATTTTGGACCGCTTGCACACTAGGACCGACACGACTTTACATGGGGAGACGGCGAGATGCAAGTAAAGCTTTTCTCCCTTATTCGGGCTGACGATCTTTGGGAGCTGAGCAAGGTAGGCCTTCAGCTTCTCGAAGGCTTCCTCAGCCTCGGCGGTCTAGCAGAAATTGTCCTTACGTTGGATGGCTGCGAAGAAAGGGACACAAAGATCTGATGCCCTTGACATGAAGCTGTTAAGGGCAGCAACACAACCTATCAACCTTTGGGTATCCTTCAGGTTCTGGGGGGATTTCATTTCAATTATCGCTTTTATCATGTCGGGGTTGGCTTGGATACCCCTGTCGTTTACCATGAACCCAATGAATCTTTCGCTTTTCACACCGAACCCACACTTTTTTGGGTTGAGCTTCATCTTGTACGCCCTCAGGGTATCAAAGGTTTCCCTCTAATCCTTTAAATGGTCTCATGCTTTCTTGCATTGCACAATCATGTCATCGACATAGGCTTCCATATTTCTGCCAATCTATTTCTCGAAGACCTTGTTCACAAGTCTCTAAAAGGTAGCTCCTAGGTTAACTCATCCCGACCAAACATCACAGTCTCTTTGAAGTGACCATATTCAGGGGTAGGGAACACAACAACGATATGGCCAAATTCTCATCATCACCAGTAACATCTATATTTTGTAAATCCAATGTAATAGAGTCAAACGCATCAAGATGAGGTTTAACAGGTTTACCTTCCTCAAGTTTTAACTCGTGTAGTCGACTCTTCAACAACAGAAGATTAGTAGCACTCTTCGTCATGTAAAGTGACTCCAGTTTTAGCCACAGGCTTGTAGATGTCTTTTCTTTTACTACCTCACGCAACACTTCATCCAAGAGACACAACTGTATGGTGGACAAGGCCTTCTCATCGATCTTGTCGAACTGAGCATCCGTTATCTCTGCGGGTTTCTTCTCCTTTCCATTCAGCGCCTTTGACAACCCGTTCTTAACCAATACCACCCGCATCTTCACCTTCCATAGCTCAAAGTTCACCGAGTGATTGAACTTTTCCATATCAATATTCATGTCCGACATCTTCCAAGAGACAATAAACACTAGCACACAAAAAACCCTAATTTCCCCTTAATCAAGAAATCAATGCTCTGATACAAATTTGTTAGAGTAACGGGCTAGATTACCGTTTCTATATGACAATGATGATAAATATGTATGTGCAAGAAGTAAACAAGAACAGGTAAACAACACAGCCATTTACGTGGAAAACCCCAAAATAAGGGTAAAAC
>ONZA01014865.1:13026-24757 GCA_900322205.1 Kewa caespitosa | reverse complement strand
CCAAAGAACAACGGAGAAATCAATTCACTATGAGGAACCAAGAGAACAAGAGATACAAGAGTACAAGAGACATGAACAATCTCTCTAGCTCACCAAAATCATACCAACTAATCTCACAAGGTGTACAATCTCACAATTTCTCACCACAAGGAACTAGAGATAACCTAGATTAACACTCAACTAGTTGTATTTTTCCACTCTTCCTATCTCTTGAATACAACTGATGATATATCTAACAATGTGCCTAGAAGAGTATATATAACAATTAAGTCTAAACCTAATAACCGCAAGTCCACGAAAACAGGCCCGCGCTGTGGGACACAGGTGCCCGATTGGGCTACAAATAAGGCAAAAAACTGCCTAATCGGGCAAAGGTACCTGGAACGGTTCCTGCACCCTCTCCCCGACCGGGCACAACAACAAGGGCCGATTTGCCCCATCGGGCAAGCATACAAGATTGCAAGTCACGCCTTACACTAATCACATCCAGGTTAACTATTGTTTGATGATTGTATCTAATTTGATCATGCTTCTACCGCAACATGTGAGAATGTCACTCACATTGTTTGTACAACTGAAATGATCTGTAAGCCTCAGTGTTATGACTTACCCGCGTCTTTCCATGATTGTAAGTGGTGCCCTGCTTTGGCAGAAGCAACGAACTTACGATGAAGGGTTGAAAGGGTGATCCTTCTTAGGGAGGGTACTAGACTTGATATTTCGAGACGTTTTATTCTTTTTGATTTTAACAAAATAAGTGAACTAATAATGTTTCTAGAACAAAACAAATAAATAAAAAAATACAAATAAAGAAACAAATATAATTTTATGCGATATTTAAAGCGATGTACAAAACAATCCTAGTATGGGCCCTAAGAACCCTAAATATCTAATCTTCATGGCTGCCACTCGAAAGCTGAACTACTCAATGACTTCATCTCCGTATTACAAGTCTTGTATTTGCAATAAAATTTGAACTATCCCATAAAATAAATAAATTACACTAAAAGTAAACAAATGAACAATACCGTATTTCCTTTACAACAAATGAAAAATTATTTAAATTATCGTATTTTGGACCATACTAGATCATAACTAAGCATCATTTAATCATCCATATCTCTTGGATGACTGATAAGCGCTGATATTTTATGGTTTCATCTATGTTTACCGCTTGTGTTTGATTTTATTCATGACTAAATATTTAGCTTACTTTTGTTATGAATTGGTGAACTATTGTTACTTGGGAATTTTTGCGTTTTTGATATTTTTATAGCGCTTCTATTGAGGCACAGAATCGCACATTATGAAATAGATGCTCGAGCAAGAGTAAATCCGGTATTAAGGCATGAAGCTGCATGAGCGCGCAAGAAATTATTATGCCCTACCGCACAAGGATCAAGAAGGAATGTGCCCGATAGGGCTAGGCTACCAGAGAGGCAATACCATATGAAATGATTCTGCTCAATTGGGCAGAAGCAAGAAGGAATCTTGCCCACTTGGACACGACATCCAGGAACTTTACACTCTAGCATTAATGCTCGCCCGATTAGGAAACGTGAAGCTCAAATGGTACCCTATTGGGCACATAGACGAATGGAAGTTTTGTAATTTTCCTAATTAGCATTGGTATTGTAATAGTTTTAGGAATTCTACGTATGAATTTCTCCAAGGTTATTTATAAGGATTAAGACATTATTCAAGTATTATTATTTCCTACTCTAGGGAACTCAATATTATTCTTGGTGATTACAAGTTGTTACATCGAAAATTATGGCGAAGTGACTACCTCGAAGGGTGTCACTTCTCATTTCCTCATTCGGGATGAACCCTGTCACCCCAATGAGCATTCACTACGCATATAGATGCGGAGCGGGATGACACTAACTCTGTCACTGATCCTTTGGGTCAACTGGACAGCTGGCAGGTCTGGTTGACCATAAGAGGCCCGTGGCTCATGAAGCCTCAAGGCCCAACAGCCGATTAGGGCTGATGTGGTACATTTTGATTGGCCGCACAGATCCAAAGAGGCCTATAGAAAGGGCCTTTGAGCTCCTTTGAAAAGGTAGGGACACATTCTCTCATTCTCTATGAAGGCGCTATTCTATGCACCTCAGAGCAAATAGCATCTTCTTGATCTATTATTCCGACTTGTCACTTCGTACTCAGTAATCACATACTGACTTTAGCATCAGAAGACAGTTCCCTTGACCACTCTAGGGGGCAATTCACGTTTTCTCACTTGTGAAGGCTCAGCAAGGTGACAAGTATGAAGCCAACTCTCACTCCTTCATAGATCACAGTTCGTGCAAGCTCCCCCTTTGACGTTTCAAGGGCTCACTACTTAAAATCACAGAAGCATTTGGCGCCATCGGTGGGGAGTGACTTTTGATTTGCATGAGATTGAAGAGTGAAAAAACACATTACAACACCACTTGCAACTAAGAGACCATGCGGAGTCTAGCTCCACCACTCCACGTAATGTAATCGGATTGGTAGAACTAGAACATATCATCCAGCGGATCCGTAAGGAAACCCTGGAAGAAATTTATGCTGAACTAAAAGTGCTATTCAAGACCAGTGGATCTTAGAAATTCGGCAATAGCCCACCAAGGTCGCAAACTACCGAAGTTATGGCTTCGCGACCATTAAGTATATTAAGCCAAGAGAGCTCCACTCGCTCCGTTGGACAAATGTTACATCCTAAACCTGTGGAAATCCAAGAAAATCACGCTTCCAAGGGGAAGCAACCTAAAGTCTCTCGCAGCCACCAATCATATTACATAGAACGGGCTCACATCGACTTGTGTCACTTCTTCAGTGAACGCAACCAAAGTGATACTGTACGTCCTGAGGAACTCCTTGTCCATCTTGATAACTTTTTGCGTAAGAAAGATGAGGAGAGGCGGTGTGGGGCAATTGGCTTTAAACCCTACTTCCCATCCTGGCTGGGAAAATTGTCGGAGTACACCACCACGGGAGTACAACTAGGATTGACCACGTAGTCCCCATTCATTTTCATGATTATTAATTAGCCGATCCAAAAAGAAGTAAAGCTCTGGAAAGTTATGAAGTATAATAACACTACTCTTCCAACTGAGCATCGCATGGCCTATGACGCGGCCATGGTGACCAACAATTGGACTAATGCAGTCCTGTGTCGCTTATTTGTAGGCACCTTGGAAGGTTTAGCCCTGAAGTGGTAGAATCGACTGTCCTAGGGACACATCTATAGCCTCACACAATTGGCTAAACTCTTCACTAGTCACTTCGCTGCCAATGAGCGAGAGAGAAAGACTGTTGTGTATTTGCTAAGGTTAAACAAGGGCGTGATGAACACACCAAGAAGTATGTCCAGTGATTCGCAGACCAGTGCTTAGAGATAGAGAACTTGGACCAAAAGATCGCTTGCTAAACGTCCATCAACAACCTCCTAGATGATACTGAGATAAAAATTGAGTTGAACCAAGGGACGAAAACCTACCCACGAATGATGTTCAACAAAGTTAGAGATGTGGCAATGCAAATCATTGCGTCATAGGAGTTGTCCAATAGCAACCTCGTATGTGGCGGCAAAGAAAGCTCACACTATAGCAAAGGGAAACCACATCACTACGAGAAGCAATATAAAAGAAGGGTGTAAACCCTCAATGTGTAGAAGCCCCGGTTCAAAAGTAAGTGGGGTGGCAGAGGAAGTGGTGCGGGAAGGGGTAGCCAAACCAAGTTGGCCTGCAGAGCATCTGAGAGCCCGAAAGTCAGTTGGATTCTCAATTGCAATAAAGAAGTGCTCTATGCCAATATGAACCAAAGCCTCATGCCGAAGGCTACTCCAATGAAGGAAGCTGACACTGGTGGCTATGTTTATACCACTATCATCGAGAAAATGGCCACTCCACTTGGTACTATCGCGAGATGGGACATAACCTGGTGAAGATGGCAAAGAAGAAAATATGAACACCTTCTTGAAGGATAAGAACAAGACCTCCACCTCGCAGGGCTAAGGGGCAAGTAGCTAATATGACTCATCTGACTCTGAATCAACTATAGTAGTCTCGATAATTTCTCGTGTCGCCGCGTGTGGATAGGTGACATTAACTAGGAGATAAGCACATTTTCTCTCACTCGGCCATACCATGCTAGTCGAGAAGGGACCCAAATTTTGGAAACCCATAACGTTCGATGAGTTTGTCGCTAGGCCGCTATAGTATCCCCATGATTACCCCCTGGTGATCGAAATTAAAAGTATCCAACATTTTGGTGGAGCAATCACTGGTTGGATATTCGAAGTTCTATCAATGTGATCACACCCTACTGCCTAGCAGAGTTGAGATACAATATCTAGAAAATTGCCTTACTAAGCTACCTCGTATTCAGCTTCGGAGAAAAACGAGCTGCATCCCATCGGATGACTCCAACTACTGATCTATTTAGAACCGAAAAGCTCTGCTAGCCACCTCATGACTGAATTCGTTATAGTAGATGTAACAATGTCATAGAATCATTCTAGGTCGTCCCACATTCATTTTTATAAATTCCAAAGTCATGTTGTCCATGTTGACGATCAAGAACGAAGATGGTGAAGTGGGAAAATTTCTGGGTGACTTGAAGTTAGCACCACAGTACTACATCAAGTGCCTTAGTAAACCATCCTCCGCCATCACGGGCAGGGTGACTGACCCGATCATCATGAATGGGGGCAAAAAACTCATCACATTGGACAAGGTGAAGGAGCCCAAGCGGAAGAAAAAGATTAAAGAGGATTTTGCCAGGCCCAGCAACACAATCGTCCCCACTCCTAAAGTAGAGGACAAGAGGAGTCGAAAAGGCAAAGAAACCCAATGCCTTATGATGAAGAGACCTAGGTTTCACCAACCAAACCTCTTCACTGAAGAAACCGAAAGAGCCGCGCTCGTGAGAGAAAAAATCAAGGTCATCCTGGACCCGACTTGGCATGAAGAGGTTACTTTCGTGGGGGCAGACTTGGAAGAACATGTGGGAAGTGAGCTTACATCTTTACTTCGTGAGTACCAAGATGTATTCGCCTTCGGGTTGGAAGAAAAACCCGTGGTTAATCCAGGCCTCAATGAGCATAAACTCGATGTGAACCCCAATATCAAGCCTGTGAAGTAGAAGAGGCGTCATCTCGGGGAAAGAGTAAGGCCACTTACGTTGAAGTGGCAAAATTGCTTCAAGCTGGGTTCATAAAGGAGTGTCGTTATCCCAAGTGGCTAGCTAATTTAGTACTAGTGAATAAGCACAACGGCTCATGGAAGATTTACATTGACTATACGAACCTGAATAAGGCATGTAAGAAATATGATTTTCCACTACCTCGCATTAACTAGCTCATGGACTTTGTCAGGAACTGCCCGGATTCATGGATGCTTTCTCTGGATACCATCAAGTGTTCATGGGGAAGAAGTATCAGAACTCAACTGCCTTCATCACGGACGGCGGGGTGTTTCGCTAAGCCATGATGCCTTTGGGACTGAAAAACACCGAGGCAACGTTCCAGAGGTGAATTCAGAAAGCACATTGGCCAGAACTTAGAGGCATATGTCGACAATCTTATCGCTAAAGCAAAGTCCCCACTGATCACGTCGATGACCTTTGTGAGACAATCTAAAACACTGTTGGTTCACAAGATGAAGCTCAATCCCAAAAAGTGCATCTTTGGTGTGCGAGGTGGGAAATTCTTGGTGTTCATGGTAAATCAACAAGGAATTTATGCGAACCCATAGGAAATTGCAAGCAATTTCTACATGTAATCTTTTCGATGCGTTAAAGATATTGAGAAGCTGACAGGTTGCATCGCCGCACTCAACCGCTTCATATCTAGAGCTGCTGACATGTCCGCTCCCTAATTCGCAACTCTTCGAAAAAGTGAAAATTCCAAGTGGAGGGATGAGATAGAGCTAGCTTTCACGAAATTGTTGGATTATCTGAAATCCCTACCTCAAATAGCCTCAACTACTGTAGGTGAAACATTGCTCATGTACTTTGCGGTCTCAGATTAGGTAGTGGCCCCAGCCCTGGTTCGAGAAAATGAAAAAATCCAAGTGCTGGTGTATCTCACTAGTCACGCCTGCACAGGCCTTGAGTTTCCATACTCCACTCTAGAAAACTTTGCCTTAGCCCTGGTCATCAGTTGGCGAAAATTAAGACCTTACTTTAGTTCCCACCCCATCACTGTTTTGACAAACCAACAACCAAAGATGATACTGGGCAAGTTTGACTCTTCTAGAAGGGCTCAAGTGTGGGCTCATGAGCTCACTAACTACAACATACCCTACAAACCTCATAAAGCTCTCAAGAGCTAGGCCCTTGCTGACTTCATAGCTCACTCTAGCAACTGAACAACCTGCATACTAGACAAAAAGCTGGGAGATTAGTGTAGACGATTCTTCATACAAGAATGGAAGTGGTGCTAGCATCGTTATTACTTTGTCAAACAGCGACATATTTGAGTACTCTATGAGGTTCAAGTTCATGGTCTCGAAATAATGAAGCTGAGTACAAAACCTTCTTAGCCAGGTTGAACATGGCTAAAGCTGCCAAAGCGAGAAAGCTCAAGATCAAAATGGACTCATAACTTGAAGTTTCCCAAAACACTTGGAATACGAAGCAATAGAAGGAAGTATAAAGACATACCTGACAAGGGTCAATACTGAAGTCTTCAAGGTTGAAGAAGTAAGATTAGTACATATATCGAGGATAGAGAATTAGCACACCGATGCACTTGCAAGACTTGTCAGTTTTGCAATTTCTGGGTCCCCGAGAAACATTTTTTGGGAAACATTGGAGAAAAAGAGCATCGATGTTGAGTCTGCAAAAGAAGTCACCATCGTAGACGGAAGTGACACATGGATGGCTCCCACCAAAGCTTGGCTCCGGAATAACCAGCTCATAGAAGACCCAAGGGAAGCTGAAAAACTCCAAGCCAAGTGTCAGTGGTTTGTTTATCGAGACAGAGTGTTATGCAAGAAAAAAAATACTTCAAACGACTTCTCAAGTGGGTATCTAGAAGTTAGGGCACATAAATCCTACAAGAGCTGCACAATGGAAAATGTAGGACTCTCCATGGAGGTCGCGCTCTAACCTCAAAAGCACTTCGACTTGGTTTCTATTGGCCAACCGTAAACGGAGACGCATTTGAATTGGTTCTCAGTTGTCTGAAAATGTTAGTACCACTCCCCAATCCCAAATATTAGCAGTAACTAATCTTTCACCCAACTTAGAGCCTTTGTCGTTCAACCTTTGGGGGATTGAAGTTCTTGGTCCATTCTCAGTTGCTCCAGGTCATCTGAAGTTTTACACTATTGCGGTTGACAACTTCATGAAGTGGGTCAAGGTTAAACAGGTGTGGAAAATCACCGTCTGATGTAAAGCACTTCACTAAAGAACACAGCTTATCTTGCTTCGGCATACCAAGGGGGATAATCTTTGATTGTGGCCACCAGCTCATCACACCTAGGCTCACGGGCTGTCTGTCTCAACTCAGAGTGAAGCCACTTCACATTCATGGCTTGACTCAGTGCAATGGCTAGGTTAAATCCGGTAACAAGATCATAGTCATTGGGCTGAAGAAGAAGCTGGATAAAGCTAAGGGGCTATGGTTTGATAAGTTGTTTGAAGTACTTTGGGACACAAGAGCCACTTTTAAGGCTACCACTAGGGAGAGCCCATTCATGCTAGTATATGTGAGTGAATCAGTCCTTCCCATCAAGCTAACCTTAGTGAGCCAACGCGTATAAGGGCTCGATGAACTAGAGAATTAACAGAAGTTGATGTGAAATCTTTACCTACTCCCATAAGTTTGCTTCGCATAGAGGTATATAAGCAACGTATGGCTAGAGCTTACACCTAAGAGTGAAGGTGAAAAAAACCTCAAAGTGGGTGACCTCGTCGACAAAAAAACGAGTCCACAGGAAAGCAAGATGATGGTCCAAACTTCACACCGAACTTGGAAGGGCCTTGTAAAATTGCCGAAGTGGTGCAACTTGGCACTTACCAACTTGAGGATATGACTGGAAGAAAATTGAAGAAATCTTGGAATATTAATAACTTGAAAAGTACATTTAGACCCTTTTTTTTTATTTGCTACACGTATCCATTATGGGGTCGCAATAGGGTGGCCACCCCCAAGAAGCCTTTGTTATATTTAAACTTATTAGGGAGTAAACAGGAATGGTATCCCCAAACAGTCGTGTAATAAAACATACTATCGGGGTGGGCACCCCCTAACAGACCAATGATTTTGGTTAGTTCATCATGGAACTAAAACAGGGTAGGATTCTCGAATTAACCAAGAGTAAAACTTCTATTACTCACCACATAGTGTTTCTTGGTTCAAAATTGAAAAACCAACCCTAATTCCCATCATGGGGAAGAATTAAACAAGTGTGGGCACATGGCTTTCTAAGTCATTTAATCATAAGCTACATTTCTCATCAAGGGGAAACAAAAAAACAAATATAAGTGAGGGCATATCGCATTCTTAGTTATTTTAGACGTTTACTTGTCTGCAATTGGGGGCATGCACTGTATAGATGCGAAGTGACAATACATAAAACAATAAATGTAAGAAAAAATACCAAACTAGAAAAACAACATTAACAAAAGCTTGCAAAGTAAAGTTTGGTCAAAATAGCCATAAAGGAAAATGTATTTCACTGTGAAATAGTTTACAAGGGTCTTCACCCCAAAATATGTGAGCTCGCAGCTCTAGAAGAGTTCATTGCTGGTCTGGGTTCTCCTCCTCATCCTCCCCCTCTGAGGTGGATGCATTACCGAACTCATGGCAGGGGTCGTAGGCAATGAGCTTGGCATGCCACTCATGAACAATCTCCTGCTCCGCCAGATCACTCTGCGCGATAGGAACACACTCAGTGACTGCCCTTGAACCAGCATCAGTCTTGAAAAAAATCTTTGATTGCCTGGGTCCATTTGGCATCTAGCTTAAGAGGCTTATCCTTTATCTCTTCTATAATAGCCTCAACATCCTTGCTTAACTTGGTATGCTTCTTCTGAGAATCCTACAGGTCAAGTGGAGAGGCAGCAAGCTCATCTTCTTTATCTATCAGCTTCCCGTGAACTAAAGTGAGTTTTGCCTTCACCAATGCCACCGCCTTATGCACCCTCTCCTGGGCTTTATGCTTCGTCTCTTCGTGAGCTCATGTCACGGCCCCGTCCATCTCGCTCATGTGAGCCTGTAGCTTCTTGATCTGGTAATCCACGTGGGTCATTACTCGATCGAAGTAGTTCGCCAAGATACAATTCTGTGAAGTGAAATCAATAAATTAGCACAAAAGATAAATCAAAGTAAAAGAATTGCGAGAAGACAACAACGACTTGATGGGCACTGCGCACGAACTCCTGACAAGCCCATGAGTGTTCAGCCTTCAAAGATCCTTTGTCCTCATGAGGGATGGACTGCTTCATCCCTGCTCTCACCATCTTGAAGTGATCCGACCCCTTAGTACTGTAGAAGCTGGGCCACGTCACACCAGGAGCGACCTCGAGTGGGGTGGCTACTGGTAGATGGATCTCAGTAGCCACTGCCTCGACCGCCACCTCTTTCCCCTTCTGCCTCTTCTTCTCAGATCCAGCAGTTAACTCACTCCGTGAGGAGTCCTGGGAGGACTTGTTGGGATGACCCCAGCGATCGACATGCAGGAGGTCGTCACCTCGGGGCCATGGCATCCCAAATAGGATCCAAGGTATCGACCCCACTGCCTGCGGACTTGATACCGACCACCTCAACGGTCTTACACGAACTGGGGGGCTAGAACCGATGCAGGACCTTTCTTCTCTGGAGTGGTGACATGAGTGGTCGAAGGTGCCGAGCTCAAAGTTGCCTTGGACTTCAAAGATTTCTTTTCCCCCCATCATCTTCAGTGGAGCCCAAGGAGCAGTCTGAAAAGGAAACAAAGATGGGGCAGCGAAGAAAAAACAGATGAATGAAAAAAAAAATAATGTATAAAAGATACTTACAATGGCCTCCATCAGCTCGCACGCGACCTTGATTTGGAGGTCGGCGTGGATCCTCTTATGGAACTCCGTACCATTGGAGGTGCCTAGTGTGTCCTTGCCCTTGTCCCCGTTGGTCATTATATTCTCCTTGGCTCAGTCTACGAGAAGCGAAACGTCAGTAAGCAGGATATAGAAACAAAACAAAGTGGGCATACTTAAAAAAAGTTATGAGAATTAACTACCCATGTCCCCATCTCAATTTAACTCCATTGTAGCCATGAACGTTTGGTTGTGGGACCACTTTGTTGAGGGCTGCTAGAAGTTGGGAAACTTCACCTTCTTCTCGTCTTCCCAGATAGAAACTTTTCCAGGTAGGTGAAGAAGGTCAGGGCGTCCTCATTGGACTTGGATAGGTAGAGTCGACCCTTCTTCACGTACCATTAATTTCACGCATCAACAAAGTTCTTGTCAACGAGATCCCACTCCTTGGATTGCTTGAGAAGGTAATACAAATCGTCATTTCAGCTCGCTACTGAGCTGACCTTAAGTAGGCCCACAACAAATAAGGGCTGCTCTAAAATATAGAAGAAACCATGGCATGCCAATGCATGGCTTACCCTCTACCAAATAAAAACCTAGAGCACCAATGTCGATGTCACTTCGTGTAATTAACAGACACACATGAAGTGCGAATTTATCGACCATGTATTCGGAGTCAACTGTGCCGATGCATGCCTCAATTTGTTTAGTAGCGAGAACGTGAAGTCGGGGGGAGGGAACCTAAAAACAAAATAATCCATCATGTCGTAGACCGCAATAGAGCGCATTGGCGAATTGGTATAGGAGTCTTTGTGACTAGTCGGGACTAACTCGTACTACCCTAGAACCCTAGAGAATGGAAAAATGTTTCTATGGCTCTGTTTAGTGTAGCGTATCTTCGTCTGGATATCTCAAGCATAATATTTACTGTCCTCAGACGACTCTTCACCATCTCCCTTTGCTTCACCTTGCTGTGCCAAGGTAGATGCTTTCGCCATTTTGGTGGTTGAAGTTCCCGTATCATCCACTATCATCGCGGCCTGAGCAGCAATAGTGACCACCTCGTCTAATGATCTCGACAAGAAGTCATCAACTTCATCCTTGGATTGAACTGCTCCCTCATCAGCCTCATGCCCGGACTGAACTGATGTCACCATCTGATGAACCAACCTCGTTTGAAATTCGGGGTTGAAATTCAGAGTCAACTTCAGCGAGGTGGACTCAGTCCATGTAGACCCAACAACTCAGAAGTAGAATCCGTCAGTTCTGACGATTTGACTGGCTCAAGGGATGGTGCCATTGATAAGGACCATAATAAAAAAGGAAAAAGAAAGATTCAACTTACCAGGAGATGATAAGATGTCTGTTAGGCCTCTAAAATTCGGCCTGATGGGTAGAACTCAGGACGTCAACATTTTTCTCAGCACGTCAGTATGGGATTTTCCCCAGGGTGACAGCTGAACAATTCTAACGGTTGATTAGACTTAGTCTCCCGACTGTTAGGCCTCCAAAATTCGGCCTGACAAGTAGAGCTCAAGCTGTCGTCAGTATGTCAGCACGTAAGTGTGTCGGCACATTAGGATGTGATATATCTCCAGAATAATGACTAAGGATTTGTAACGTAAATTCTTGAGTTTTTGATTGGAGCAATTATGGCAACATTTTATTACAACAATAATGATCTCATTAAATATGGTAAATTACCAAACGAAGATAGAGG
>ONZA01014863.1:39506-50976 GCA_900322205.1 Kewa caespitosa | reverse complement strand
CCCCCCCCCCCGACATGCTTCTATCCGATCAAGAGAAGAGGAAAACAATACCTGAGCTTTGACAAAGGAACATGGTTATACAGGTGAAGGAAGCTATTCGACGGTTCTGAGGACGATTTTGCCTAGGAGGGAAGTATCAGAGGCAAGAAAGCTAACCACAGTGTGATGGATTTGGTCAGTAATTAAGTGGTTTTCTTAATCTCAAGTTATAATGAGAAATTGTCATTTCATGCAACACTTACAAGTATCTCTGTAACTCTCGCTCCTTATTCTTCTTCAAAGGTCATCTTAATTGGGCTGCCATCAGCCAATTTGCCGGTGGTAAGCAGCTTTGTCTTTCTTCTATGCTTTCTTACAGTATTAGGATCTATTCCATGGTAGTCTCTCTAAATGTGAGAGTCCGTCTGTACTTCATGGGTTCTCATCCCTTTCCATTTGTGTGAGTTCTCTTTATCATTCGAGTGGAATTGTCAGGAAGGACCATCTGGATCTGATATTGTCTAAATTAATTAACAGTGTTGATTTTTGCTGAAGATCAATTGTCTTTGGTATGTCCCATTAACCTAACATGAGAACAAGTGAAATCAATTTTGCACTTGTGCAAGTTCTTGAATTTAACTTACACTCAAGACTGCAGATAAAGTAAGTTCGGAATGTAAATATGAGTTCGAAGAAACTTGCCAAGTACCAAACAAGATTACTTCTGCTTGACTTATTTTCCGTAGCTTACCTTCTCATAAATTGTATGCACCATTTCTTATTTGCAGTATACTTCGCAAATAAGACAAACCATTTATCACCCCATCAAGAGGCCAGCAGCTAAATTTCCAAAATAAGACTTAACATTCCAATTGCTGGAAGATAAAGAGGGGATATCAACCTTGGTCATGACTACAGCCTATGTGACGGCAGAAGAGAGACTATGAGGAAGTAGGCAGTGAATTACCTCTTGCAGAGGTTTCAGAGTCGAATAACAAAACGGCTACATGCTTTACGCTGTGGTAGTGTCCAGCTAAGGAAGTTCTGCACAAACCACGACATAGACAAAAAAAAGAAAATCACAGACTCGGACTACAGTCACTGATATGCCTTTTCAAATAAATAAATAATTATAGCAGACAACACACAGTAATCAAGCCTGCCAAAAAAACTCAATTGGATTTTTGATAAAATATCTTAGCAACAGAAAATGTAAAAATCAGAAAATTGCATACAGATTAGAACTGGTAACATAAGCTTATACATTGCATCACATGTTCAGTTTATGATGATTTACAAATCTATGCAAGTGAAGTGAAAATCAGATGTAGATTGCTCCATGACCATGAAGTTGAGACCCAAACTGGCGCATTAAAAAAAGAAGAAGAGAAGAGGTAAAGGAGATCAGTACGTTGGCACCAAACGAAACTGATGAAATTAACAAGAAAATGTCATACAGCATGTTGGCAGCAGCCCATTCAGTATGAAGCAACTGAAACTTATGGGACCAAATGCTTCATGTGCTTCTTCACCCTGCGATATGACCAAGACGGCAAAGTTCAAACTGCTGAAATGCTGCAAACACTGCGTTCAGATTATCATGCTAGATGCCCACCATCTGCACATTGACTGAGGAACTTTATGATGATTTACCTTGCAAGGAACCTACTCAACATACAGGACTTCATGGTTCGCTGCTGTCGTGCAATGGATGAAACGTCCAGTAGTCCTGTAGATCCAAAACTTCCTTGAAGTCTAATACCACACCCCCATATCAAGAAAAGACAAAAGCTGTTTTGTTTCTGCCCCTTCTAAAGAAATTTCTGACAAGTACATGCCAAGTAACTGAGTTGGGTACAAAGCCATTGTCTACACCTTTATATAGAAGCACTAAGGCATCATCTGGGATGCCTAGCTTACAGTACCAATTAATCAAGGTGTTGTAAGTAACAGCATCAGGGTGAAATCCCTTCGACTTGCGACCGCTCAAATAGGTTAGCAGCCTCTTGAATGCGTTCCATTTTACACAAACCATTTATCAGCCTATTATAAGTGACTATGTCAGGTGTCAAACCTCTATAAATTATAGCTCTCAACAACTCAAGCGCATTTTGCACTCTCCCTGTTCGGCAGAGACCATTAATCAGTATATTACATGTCAGCCGTGGACACAGCCGAGCTGAAGTCACCCGTGGACAAGAGTTACTCAGCTACGAAGCCTGCTGTCATAAATGTCAGAATTAACCATTATGCTGGTTCAGACAGCAAGAAGATGCAGCACAAGAACTAAGGTGTTAGACCTGAAAAATGGATGACCACAGCTCATTTTTTAAAGGGCAAAGTATGTGAGGCTACTAAATATAGAAACGTAAGCTGCCTTAATAGAAAGTTTCATTTAGCAGTTCAAAGATATGAAAAGCAAACTGGACTTGACATGTGAATTGCTTATACATGGCGATTTCCCCTTTCTTTTTTTCCACAACACCAAAAGAACAACTGTTGGCACAATATACCTTACTTTGGATGTAATCCAAATGATCTATATCACAACATAGATTCTAGCATACTACCTTATGATATTTGAAGTCAGAAGCAGGTAGTAACATGGAAGGGGGGTGAATCAGGTTTTCTTCAAGGACAGAGAACAAATAGAATTGATAATGCTCTTAACTACAGTTCACTTCTTCAAGATTGCCGTACTTGACAAGTCCTTTGGCCACCCAAATCCTGCTGCATTTTAATTATGATTTATTATGTCGTTGCATTCGTTAGCCTTCAGTTACTACAGCAAGACAAGTGAGTAGAAAGTGGTTACAGCCAAAGTATATATTTCGAAATCACTTAGTTTTCTGCAGTCTATGCATCTCTCTGATCAAGAATCATGTAGGAAAATTAGAGTTTTGAGAAAAAAATTCCAGCAAATTGAGGATCTTCAGACCGAGAAATCTGGGGGACATGTTCTTGATGAACACCAGATTGCCAAGCTTCAAACAAATCAGGCCTTCAAAAGCTAACTTTCTGAGCTTGGTGTCCCCATTTAGAGTACATACAACAGATAATTGTAAGTCTCTATTTACTGTGGACACAATTTGGCAAGACAGGGGAGATGTCCAAGAAGCAAATGAGGATCACCAAACAGAAGTGGCTTCAGAATAAAAATCCAGATATACATATGCATGATATTAGGAAGACAAGTTGGGACTTGACTCTTCAAATTACCACCTGCTGATATTCAAGTTGGTATATCAGGTCACAATTTATAATTCCTTTATGCTATAACCAATTAAGAATCAGAAAAGACCCTCAAGGATATAAGTAACTGATGATTATAAATACATGGATGACTTTTTGCCTACTCCAATTAAATTTAAACTTTCTTCTTGGATTACCTACTGACACTATTTACGCTATCTTCTTACAGCAAGATAGGCTGACACAAGCCATATGGTGCTGAAGCTAACAGATCAATTTAGTAGTACCATCTAACCCGAACTCACGAGTTTGTACTATATTGCAGTTCAAAATACCAAGGTCTGGGTTCTTCCTCATGCGTCAATGAATTGTCGTACTCATTATACTGTACCAACACAATCAGTACACCACCAAATACTCAGATTACACACTTCATTGTCCAAAGAAGTTCCTTGACAAAATTTCATACATGTTTCAGCTGATGTTGGAGTTTCTTGAACAATTGAAATGAACAACAACTCATGATCTTGGGACAAACCAAATGCGAAGAAGCCAGAGCCACGTTACATCAAAATCGGCGCACAAGTATCTGAATCGCCTGAAATTTAAGAAAACCGAAGAAAAGGAGTTGCAGAAGTACTCTTACTACAAGGAAGAACCACCAATGGCATGTCTTTAAGGTATCTCACCATCCCAGCACGGTAACTTACTGCAGAGAAGAGCTTTGAATCTTTCACAAGACAAATACTGAAACGCATAACAATTATTTAATTTCAAGCACTCAATTATTGTGTTTATTATTAAACAAACAATCAGTTAAGAATTTGGACCAAGTTTCCTACCTACGTATATAAAAGTAAAACTTCCAGGTTCAGGGGGTGAATTCAGAAACAAACCTGAATATAGTGGCCTGAATATTACAGTTAACAAACTAATGTGGTTACCTCAGTTACTATAGGCTCACATTAGAAACATGAATGAAGTGGGGTGCATATTACAGTTACTATACTATTGTATCAAAACAGGGATGGTAGTGTGACATATACAAAGCCCTGCATGAACTAAAAACCATCAAGGAACCAAAAACAGCAGCTTTGCACCTGATGACCCTTCTACCACATACACACATTTTACTTTTAGTTACCTTTTCAACCAATGCATATTAAACAACAGTATTTTGGCAATATACTCAATGCGTATCAGGCCAACCGAAATACACAACAATTCTTCATCTTACAACAAGGGCAGCACCACACAATTGGGGAATCTTGGACTACTCTGTACATGATTCAATTCCAGTATCAGGTCAGAATTTTACTATCCTTTTCTAACCATAAAATACTTAACTAACATCTAAATATTGATGTCAAGTTTTAAACAAATACATTACATTCAAAATTCTACAACTTTCTGACAGTGAAAGACCAGAAAAACCAATTCTTTTGGTCATCCATGGAAAAATACACCCAGAGTCAACAAGCTAGGAAACGGCGACGGAGCATCATGATTGAAAGAGGACATGGACTTGCAGTTCCTTCAAACAAAAGGACTAGACTTGCGACTAAATCTAAAGGTAAAACATGTACTTCAAATATAATAAGTAATATTACTTATATTCATTTTATTAGGAAATAGAAATCTGAAACCAATCACTCATTCTAATCTCAGAAAATACAAGACAAGTTACAAACAAAGTACCTTCATCTGAAGGGCAGATCAGCAATGCCAACAGCAGTAAGTTCTATCCACCTCCGGAAACTAATTATTTGCTAAGTATGTTCTGTTTTAAAGGGATTACTAGAAATCCATTTTGTGAGCATAAAGTCCCTCTATGGTGTGCAGATTCAATATAAAAGTATACTGTCTTAACATCTGGTAACTGAATCTTTTCATTTCAGTGATTGACATACAGTATATGGACCTTGGAACACCAAAACATGTCTGCTCTAAATGCAAAGCTGTTATGTGGTACGGTGAACGAGTCAACAAAGCACATGGGACCAAAAACCCATCCTTCTCAATGTGTTGTTTGGAAGGAAAAGTAGTGTTAGAGCCATTGAAGGAGACCTCACAGTATTTAAAAGACCTTCTAAATCACAAAGGGGGAAGAAAATCAACCAAGTTCCGGGATAACATTCGTGCTTACAACTCAATGTTTGCATTCACATCTATGGGGGCCCAAGTTGATCAGCAAATCAATTACACTTCAGGACCCTACGTGTTTCGGATGCGGGGTCAAAACTACCATCAAATAGGGGCATTGCTACCACCGCCAAATTCGTCTCATAAGTTCCTTCAACTTTATATGTATGATGATGTGACAGAGGAAGTTAATAGCAGGTTACAAAGTCTGTCAAACAACAGGAATGGAAGTGATCTAGACAAGGATGTGGTACGGGGCCTGTTGAAAATGCTTGATGAAGTAAACTGCCTTGCTAAAGCATTCAGAATGGCTAGAGATAGAATAAGTAGTGACAAGCCATCATTATTCGAATTGAGATTGCTTGGAGAAAGACAGGCAACAAAGAGGCAATACAATGCGCCAACTGCGTCAGAGGTGGCAGCTTTGATCGTTGGTGACTTAGGTCAGAAGAACGACGGAAGAGATGTAATAGTTGACCATAAAAAGCAAGGCTTGCAACGAAAAAGTGAGAAACACCCATCGTACATGGCCTTGCAATACCCCTTATTGTTCCCATATGGAGAAGATGGTTATCATAAAAACATACCATACAGCTCTAATTCAAACAGAAGGGAAATTTGTCGAAAACACTTGACAATGAGAGAATTCTATGCATATCGACTTCAACAAAGAGTAAATCAAGGGACAACACTTCTGTTTGGCGGGCGATTATTGCAACAATATATAGTAGATTGCTACACTGCTGTGGAAGAGGAAAGGCTAAATTGGGTGAGATACAATCAAGACACTCTAAGGACTGACATACTTCGAAATGTCTATGATGCTGTAAATAGAGGGGACACAATAGGTGCTTCTGTAGGGAAACGCACTGTCTTGCCTTCATCATTCACTAGAGGACCTCGATATATGGCTCAAAATTATCAAGATGCTATGGCAATTTGTAGATGGTATGGAAACCCGAGTCTGTTCATTACCTTCACCGCAAATCCAAAGTGGAAAGAGATTCAATACATGCTCCAACAAATAGATGATCAAAGGCCAGAAGACCGGCCAGATATTGTATGTCGAGTTTACAGCTTGAAACTTCAACAAATGATGAAAGTGTTGACGAAAGACAATCATTTCGGGAAGGTTCGCGCGGGTAATTTCCTAAACTTGAGATTACACCTCCATACGTATTACGTAAAATAGGATAAAAAAAACAATGTCGACAAAAGTTTACAAGACTAATGGTTTACTGTTAAAAATATGCAGTTATATATACTATTGAATTTCAAAAGCGAGGACTACCTCATGCACATATACTTTTATGGCTAGAAGTTGAAGAGAAGCACAATTCCCCGCACTTCATAGACAAAATTATATCGGCAGAAATCCCTGATGAAGAAACTGATGGGAAATGCAATAAGTTGGTTTCACAATTCATGATCCACGGACCATGTGGTGACCAAAACAAGAAGGCCCCTTGCATGATGGAGCACCGTTGCACAAAGAAATTCCCAAAAAACTATCAACCAGAAACAACAATAGATATGAGTGGTTATGCTATCTACAAAAGGCGAGACAATGGAAGGTATACACACATTCATTGTATTTTAATCTTCAAGAAACATTCGGGTATTCATGTTACTGAACATTCTGGTCATCATATTACTGACCTGACAGATTCATGCATACAAAGTACTGACTTAGAAATCCTTTTATTTAATATGTTAACAGGATAGTCGAGAAGGGTGGTATAGCTCTAGACAACCGATCAGTTGTACCATACAATAGAGAGTTACTCCTCATGTTTGAAGCTCATATTAATGTCGAGTGGTGTAATCAAGCTAAAGCAATCAAGTATTTGTTCAAATACTTGAGCAAAGGACCAGATCGAGCAACTCTAATTATCAAAAACAAGAATAATGAGGGGAAAACAACTGAACATGGAAATGATGACGAAATCAAGAATTACTTGGACTGCAGATATCTATCAGCTTGTGAGGGTATTTGGAGAATATTTCAATTCGATATTCATTATAGAGTACCAGCCGTTGTCCGATTGTATGTCCATTTACCAGGAGAGCAGTCAATTACCCTACGAGATGATGAAAATCTTACAGCAAGGCTTGGACGAGACCAAGTGTCAGACACCATGTTCACACAGTGGATGAAAATGAATGAAATAAATGCAGAAGCTAGACAGCTTACATACGCAGAATTCCCAACGAAATTTGTTTGGAACGAGGCAATAAAGGTTTGGGATGATAAAAATGGGGAATGGAAAAAGACAAAGGCTTGGACGCCAAGGAAACAGGGTAGATGCCTTGGAAGAATAGCTTATGTTCATCCAACAGCTAAAGAAAGATACTACTTACGATTACTTCTAAATTCTGCGAGAGGACCTACAAGTTATGAGGACATTAGAACGGTGAATGGGAGAACGTATCCGACATACAAAGAAGCTTGCTACGCAATTGGAGTAATAAATGATGATAAAGAGTGGCATGACGCAATGACAGAAGCAAACCATTCGGCTACCTCCTCTCAACTTAGGGAACTCTTTGTCACAATCTTGCTCTTTTGTGAAGTGTCTGACCCGTTGCAATTCTGGGAAACATGTTCAACTATGTTATGTGATGACATATTGCTGAAAAGAAGGAAGATGTACAAGCATCCATCCTTACAATTGACAGAAGAACAGATCAAAACATACTGCCTCCTAGAAATAGAAAAAATCTTGAGTCAATCTGGAAAGTCGCTTATGGACTTTCAAGACCTACCTTATCCAGAGGTAAAAGAAGTCGCCCATTTGGATAACCGGTTAATTTGTGATGAACTAAGCTATGACACAGTGGAGTTGAAACAGCAAGCAGAGGCTGGAAAGGCACAGCTCAACGAAGAACAGCTGAAAATATTTGATGCAATTGTCTTAGCAGTAGAAAGTGGTGAAGAAGGAACCTTCTTTGTTTATGGACACGGAGGCACCGGAAAGACATTCTTATACTCTACAATAGCCGCAAAGCTAAGGAGCGAAAAGAAAATAGTCCTCACAGTAGCATCATCAGGTACGATTTGGCTGAAACATCATTTCTTTACAAAAAAAAATAAAATAAAATAAAATATGAGTGTAGAAGTGTTGTACTCCACCACTAGAAAACCAATATCTACTAACACAAACCAGATACAAATATTATATTCTGTGTAGGTATTGCCTCACTTTTACTGCCAGGTGGAAGAACAGCTTACTCAAGGTTTGATATCCCAATTGAACTGTTTGAGGGGGCAACATGTAAGATTAATCGACAAACACAACTGGCCGATCTACTAATAAAATCATCACTTATTGTGTGGGATGAGGCACCGATGGATCACAAATACGCATTTGAGGCAGTGGAAAGAACAATGGAGATGTTGTTGGGCATGTAGACACACAAGCAGGAATGAAACCATTCGGTGGGAAAACAGTTCTGATGGGAGGTGACTTTAGACAAGTTCTTCCGGTAATACCAAAAGGAAAACGACAAGATGTGGTGCAAGCAACCGTGAATAGGTCATGCCTTTGGGATAATTGTCAAGTATTCATGCTAACTAAAAGCATGCGAGTACAAAGTCACACATCGGCTGGTGAAGATGTTGAAAAAAGCAAATTTAACAACTGGTTGCTACAAATAGGCAATGGGACAGCAAAAACAATCGCAAGGGAAAACGAGGACGAGCCAACTTGGATAAAAATTCCGGACAAATACTTACTATCATATAAAGGCGATGCCATCGAAAGGATAGTAACAAGTACATATCCAGGTTTTGGAGAGAAATTCATGGACGAGGATTACCTTCGCGAGAGGGCAATTTTAACTCCTTTAAACAAAACCGCCGATGAAACTAATGACTACATGTTCAACAACATCCCGGGTTTATCTATGACCTACAAAAGTTCGGATGAAATATGTCAAGGGTCAGCCGATAACAATGACCAGCATATGGCTTACCCCACGGAATTCCTGAACACGCTGAATTTTTCAGGAATGCCCAATCACATACTAAATTTGAAGATTGGAGTACCCGTAATCTTGCTTAGGAACTTAAATCCTTCAAGAGGACTATGTAATGGTACAAGGTTACTTATCACAAATTTAGGACAATATGTGGTGCATGCAAGAATTATGACTGGCAACAACAAGGGCATGGAAACAACTATTCCTCGGATCATTATATGCTCAGGTGAGGGAAAGTACCCCTTCGTTCTCAAAAGAAGACAATATCCCTTGCGATTATGCTACGCGATGACAATCAATAAGAGTCAAGGAAAATCTCTACAACGAGTTGGTGTCTATCTACCAAATCCGGTCTTCAGCCACGGTCAACTTTATGTTGCTGCTTCAAGAGTTACGACACCAGATGGCCTTAAATTCCTAATCAAAAATGAAGACGAAAGGTTGAAAGGCTACACAAGAAATATAGTATACAAAGAGGTTTTCAACAATATACCCAAGGTATGTTAGTATAAACTGAAATATATTCTTCTTCTCAACACAATATTTTCAGTCACATATTTCTAACCTCTGATGTTACTGGAAAAACAGTGAAATCAACACCAGGCTGTACCTGGAAAAAAAAAAGGGGGTATTGAAGGCCTACTACAGGTACGGTACACACACTTTCCTTATATTCATCCTACTTGCATTTACAATCTGTAGTTTCTCTTACAGCAACACAGTGGTAAAGCCAAAATATTCACAAGAACAAGGGATATTTGCATATTTTAATTACAACTTCTTGGTGAACATGCAGGACAACTACAAAAAGTGGTCAATCTTGAATCAACATACATTTACCAGACCACACAGCTGGACATCATTTTTCATATGGAATACTTCAGTTCAAATGTAGGAGATGTAAATCCAATAAATACTATACATGTCAATTTAGTTTGTAGACCACAAACAGTATGTATGGTTTTACAATTATTTAAATACAAGTTTTTACTGATACATTAACATAATGATAATCTCTTCTCCAATGACTTTAACAAGATATGTACAACCAGACATATCATTTCTATGGCATTGTGTGACAACATTCTCAACCAATGAAAATGTATCAAATCAACTAACAAGACTTTGACATGCCATAATTAAGCATAAAAGTAATTCAAAAGGAACAAAACATAAAATAAGCAAATATGAGCATACGTCCTTAACGTATTCCTCAGGTTAATGTGCAAAATTATTGACGCATTAGTACAAGGAGTAATAAAAAAGACCAAAATAATGACTGTATCTATCAGTTCGATTCTTAGCACAGGCTTCCCATTTTAGATAAAACTTTACAACTTACTAACATAATAACTTCAAATTACATATCTTTCAATCGATAATAAATTATATCTAATATATTATTAATGAAATGAAAACTAAAATACACAAACAAAGGAAAGTGAACACATACAATTAAGTTTAATACCAACTATTTAACACTAAACTATTCATATACCATAAAATTTATATGCAAAATTTAGAATTAAACAATATATTAAACAAACCATTATGACGCAAGGGTTCCACATTGAAAAATAACCCAAAAGAAAAAACAAAAAATTAAAACCACATCCACAAAAATTATTGAAAGTTCAAAATGAAATAACAGAGAACGTAACATGCATCCTGCAAAATGAAATTTCTACATGTTTATCCCTTCCACGACTTTCTTAGACTCATTTTCAAGAACCTCAATGGTCACAAAACACATGATTTAAATCCCCACTTATTGTTTGTGCTCCATGTCTTAAATGTGTGTTGCCAATAGATAGGAACTTTCATCAACTGATGGAAATGTAAAAAGCCAACTCGAAAAATTATGCGTAGTACATATCCTCAGAAATGGGACGTTAACTATACGATCATAACACAAGGGTTTCACATTAAAAAAATGGCAACCAAACAAAAAAAACATACCGTAATAATAAAAATAATAGTAACACAACATTAAATTGTAAACAAAATTAATGAAAAAATTTATTATGGTCAAAGAAATAACAACAAAAACATTTAAAGATGTACATTCTCACAATATTTGGAAACACTATAAAACTACCACATGACATTACAATTTGAAAACCACCTCAAAGATCATACCACAAATAACAAAACAAAACCGATAGGAGAAAAAAAG
>ONZA01014863.1:11525-24495 GCA_900322205.1 Kewa caespitosa | reverse complement strand
TCTAGGATAGTGTTCAGGTCAGCCAACCCTGTGCGCTGCTAGGAATGGCGAACAAATCAACGGCGGGATCACCAACGAACTCGAGGTCCCTCACTTGCTCCTGTGCCCAGGGCTGCTGGCAAGAACCACATACATCACCCTAGGTCAGATGGGCCAAACGGCTCAAACCTTGATCCTGAGGGCATTACCACCTATATGCTATAAGTGGCCCACAGGCGGCCTCGGCGCTCTCGCCGTCAGCATCTATTGAGGCCGAATGACCTCCTTACGAGGGTGAATCGGTAAAGTCTGCTACAAGTAAGATAATGATGACAAACAAAAAAGAAAAAAAAAAAAGAAAAAGAAAAAAAGAAGCTTAAAGATGTACCTCTCTCGCATGAGTACGAGAAGAACATCCCAAGCTGAAGAGCCGCTGAATGTGCTTCATCATGGCGTAGACAACCTTCAAGGTCGCCTTTGTCTCATCCCTATTCAGCTACAAAGTTGATCGAAAAATAAAATTTTTTTACCAAAAATGCATCCACTAAGATCATAGAAAGAAAATTGCGTGCATACTACTCCCCTTAGGCAAGGAGAGATACTGGCACTCGTCATCCTGTATATCCGGGGCCTCGAGCGTGAAACGAGTCCCCGACTCATCCATATGGGTGATCGACAAAGTCGGCACCGGCATGCACACTCCACCCTAAAAATAATGAGAAGAATCCATTAGAGTTCATAAAAACGACATTGAAATCAAAATCCAAAAGTCCAAGCAAAATCTTACCTCTACAAAAAGAAGAGTGGGCTGCATCAGGCGATCTCTACAGAACGCATGGTAAGAAAGAGCCTGGTCATCGTCGCGCAGTGCTGGATGATGTAGGAAAACGGAGCACCCCACGAAGCTGCTCTGAACTCCTGTATATCGAGGCAGTCAGCAAAAGAAGACGAAATCCAGAGGATCCACATGGACCTCGAACCTCCCGATAGTCTGCATGGTCACTCTCTCATTCAGAGACCATACGTGACCAAAGAGGCCCTCGAACAGGATCCACTTCATGTCGTACTCCATGATAGCGTGGCGTACCCCAGTTGGGACAACAACCACATCCCCCTATGGGGTGTAAGATACATGAAAAAGTAAAAAAGTAAAAAAAAAACAAAAAAAAGATATTAGATTGAAAGCAAGTGCATGATACATGAAATAAAACAAATTCATGTATTCTTTGTATACCTGAAATGCGGCGAACTCGTTCAACATGTGCCGCTGCTTCAGGAGAGGAAGCTCTCCAGAAAGACCACGATAAGTCGTCGACCAACGAGCCAAGATCGAAAGGCCCGAGGCTCGTTGCAACGTGGCCCAAAAATAGAAAAGTTCTCACAGAAACACATATGCAAAAGAAAAGAGTTAGCGATGGAAAAAAAAAAAAGCAAATATAATGCAACAAAAGACTAAAAAAAAAGGCATTACCTCGATCACCTTACAGAAACCACCTAGAAGGATATCATTGTTCTTCACTTGATGGCACCCCTTCCATAGGTACTTCACTAAGGTCGCGTAGCTAGGACCACCCCAGTTGTAGTCACAAATCCTCCCGATTTCCTCAAGAGCCGAAATGCAAAAGAAGTAGAGACGGCTACCCTTGTCAGCGAAAAAGGTGTCGGCCAAGAGATAGGCGACAAAAAGTCATGCCGTCTGATTCAAAGTCAGATCCTCAAGATGGTCTGTCTTTACAAATAGAATAGGGGATGGCTCCGGTGTTAGGAGTCGAGAGCTGCACAACGTCCACCTCAAACATGGCAGTCAGTGTCTCCCTCTCAAGGTAGAAAGAGCTATCAAAAGTAACCGACTCGCTAATTAAACCAATGCTACTGATTGACCCAAACTCGAACGACGTGATAGTCATCTCACACATAGGAAAGTGGAAAGTGTTGGTCATGTCCCAAAAATGTTCCATGAGAGCTCGCATAATCCACAAGTTCATGTACTCGTAACCGTGAAGTAAAATAAACAAAGGGCCGAACCCGGTCTACTCAAAACAGACGACAAAGTTGTCGCCGAGTGCCCTAACCAAGTAACGGTGCATGGAAATAACCTCGTTGAGGCAACCGTAGCCCCTAAGGTTTGCCATCTCCTCCAATGAGAATATTACAAATGAGAAAAACCAGTTAAAAAGCTCGAAAAAAAGGTACGATCATGGGCAACAAACAAGTATACCTATGCACATATACGGCGAAAAATTCAGCATTTTACTGAACAATACATACATAACATGAAATCGTGTTTTAAAGCTATAACACATGAACTATAAGGTTCATTTTAATATTTTTTAGCAATATAAACATCATACGAATCATAACAAGTGCATTTTCTAACAAGAAATCGATGAAAACTCTGAGAGACAATTCGTCGAACACTTGGCATGCGTGACTCAAAACAATGAGCATTTGCAAAGTTCGAATGTATCTACACCCACTTATCAACAAACCATACACATACTTCACATATACATCCCAAGTGCATCACATATCCATGTACCAGCCAAAAACTATCCCAAGTACGTCAATTTCGTAAATACGAAGAGGAAAGTTTTCGAGCTTACCGCCATGTGACTCACTCGATAGGATAGGTGGCCACCGGCATTGTATAGAAGAACTGAGGGATTCCAATCCCTCTTCAAGTGCCAACTGCGTCGGACGAACCAATCCACGGCTCGTAGCTCCTCCCCTACCTTATTTTGTGAATAATTCAGAGCACGCACGGGGACCCTGAAAATATAGTGCACCGGCTCCACTAAAGCCTCCTCGTCATCATCCCCACCATTAGAGGCACCTAAGACCATCATCGTAATGAAGAATATGAGGAAATCGATCCATTTATTCATTTTCTCTCTAAACGATCGATCACTACAAATGAGCGAATTTCGTATAACAAAGAGATTTGTGAGTAGAAAGTGGTAGATTCGAGCTAGGGAATGAAGAGAGCAAGCATAGGTTTAATGAGTGAGAAGATTTGACCAAGAATTATGCAGAATCAAGAGAGTAATCGAAAGAAAACAAAAGAGATAGGATTAAAATGAAGGCTAGGGCTTTTCTGGTCCGCGACTTAAATCGACTCGTAGAGAATAAAAGCATATTCGCTGGGCACCCAGTGATTAAGACAGTATTTGCTGGGCCTTTAGCTAATTAAGACATATTCACTGGCCCAGTCAGACTCTTTAAAAAATTTTTGTTTTGTCGCCTCCACATTGTTATATCTATTTCAAACTACGCGACCGTTGTGATACGTACGTGGGTAAATCAAGCGCGGCACTATTTCAAACCCGTAAAGTTCGAACAAAGAAATCTCACCCGAATGGTCGACTAAATATGCAAAAAAAAAAATTAAAAAAAAAGAAAAAAATTGGCTCCATAAGTCAGTAAATAACGGAAATTCATAATGACCCAAACGGTCAAGAAAATGTTTTTTGACTTGGGTAGTCAATATATACCCAACATTCATATTTCCTAACTCGGGTAGTCAATAAATACCCAAATTCATGTTTCTTAATTTGGGTAGTCAATAAATACCCAACTTTATACTATTCTGAATAGGGTAGTCAATGATTACTCACATTCGTAATTTTTTGACTCTGGTAGGTGATAAAGCCCCTATATTCCTAGATATTTTTTTCCGACCGTAAGATGTCGATCAACTCCTACAAAATATTATCTTCGACCCCAATATGTTGATAAACTCTTCCAAATATCATTTTTGACCCGAGGATGTCAATAAACTCCTCAAAATATCATCTTCCACCCCATGATGTCGATAAAGTCTTCCAAATATCATTTCCGACCCAGGATGTTGATAAATTCCTCCAAATGTCATTTCGAACCTCACGATGTCAATAGACTCTTCCAAATATTATACCCGACCCCAAGATGTCGATAAAATCTTCCAAATAATTTGTCATTGACCAAGGACGTCATTAAAAGCCGATGTATTACACTTGATTACCAAAGGTATCAAAACTATCCTTTACGAAGGATAAGGCCCTGTACCCTTAAACATATGATCTCAGCTACCCATTCGGTAAGCTATATGCACTCAACACTTATAAACAATAAATACTTTGACCTTTGCCATTATGCGCCTAGGTCAAAGTGGGGGCTTCTGTTGTCACCAAAATAGTGTCGGCCTTATGACCCTATGAGGATAACTAGCTTATGGAACCTTTCTCATACATTTTTAGTACGCGAAAAAATAAAAACCGAGGTTAAACAAAGTCCAAGGGAAAAATGGTCATTTCACATTATCCTAGAGGCTTCTAGATCCTTCGTCTGACCTTGTCCGCCAAGGAAAGCTTAAGCTTAACGCGCGAGAAAGTTCAAATGTCAGCGAATATGCCTTTATTCGCTGCATTCACAGCCACTATAGGCAAAATTGTTAGAAACCTATTTCGGGTTATTTTGGGGTTACGGTAGTGGACTCTCAAAGACTCAAAGGGTTGAAGAGCTCTAGTTGTGTGAGATGAGGTGGACGTTGACGTGGCTCAACGGAGAGACGTACCTGCACAAGGAACGCACGTGAACTGCCCCCAGCGAGATATGGAGAATAGTCCTCCGACGATCAAGTCAATAAGGGTGTTCCAAATGATCTTACCCCTAAGGGAAGTGGGTCCTAGGGGAAAATAGAAAGCTATTTAGGAAAACCAAATCTTCCTTGGGAAAAGAGAAGACTTGAATGCTCTAGAGAGAGAAAGTAAATGAGGTAATTAATCAGTTGTCACAATCCATTGTTCTCTTACCCTTGAAAAGTGTGCATGGCCCTTATTTATAGACATTCTCCAAGTGATGCTAGGGTTGAGGCCTTTCTACTGAGGAGGCGCCATGTGGACATTCCCTTCCTGGGCCTGGTAAAAGCATGAGCCTTGAAGGCTGCCAATCATCTTTGACCATGTGTACAGAGCACGTGGAATTCTTGGAAACTTTCATACACCCCCCTTTTTTTTAGGGAGATGTCTCGTTGGATTTGGCTAGTGTCCTTGTTGTATCTCCCTTCGTCAATTCCTTTGCCAGCCGTCTGGCAAATCCTCTCGTGCCTTCCCCCCTTGTCGGACCCTTCATGCTATAGTGGGCGAAGGGAGCATGCAGTTCGTTGCACGGAGAATGTCTCGTCACTCTCTAGGGCCCAGCTGAAGGAGGGAGGTAGAGGGGGGCCGTTGAGGCAATGGTGGTGAAAGTGGGCTGGTGGAAGTCGAAGAGGATTGTGGGCTGGTAGAGGAGGCCCGTCTGGGGATGTATAGTCCAAGGTGAGTCCTAGGATGAAATTGGCCAAATGGGTCCATGGGCCGAAGTAGGGCCCAAGACAAAACTGACCAAATATTTTCCTCTCAGATTGGGCACGCTCCGAGCTTTTGACGAAGATGCTTGACCAATCCAAAAGTACGAGATGGTCACATGAATGGGCGTGTGACACGTGGCGAAGTCTGGGGTCCTTTCCTCAGACGTTGCCCCAACTGACGCGACGTTTCGCCTTCTTCTCCCTCTTTTCCTTTAAATATAGGAAACTCTCTCTCATTTACTCCTTTTCATTTTCACAAGTTTTAGAGAGAGAAATTTAGAATCCTAGAGAGAGAGAGTCTCTGCCTTGCTCGCGTCGAAGACCAAGCTGCTCAACAACCCTCGTTGGTAACTCGTCTTTTCAAGTACCTTCACCTTCTTGTAAATATGTATCTTAACGATGATTTTGAATAGGGATCCCGTCCTTGGGGCCTTCATTGAGATAACTCTAAAATCTCATATGGAGAGTTTAAGGGCAACCATGGAGGCGTTTTGACTCCTCTGTGAGGACGAGAACTTACAGTCCAAGGGACCTGTTCCCGGGGAGGTCCCTCTCTGGGCTCAGGACTGTTTGGGCCATGAGCTCGAAGTGAATAGTCTCTACACGATGGAGGGTCCCACATGTGCTGGTAGTAAGTAGAGGGTTGACCCCTCGTTTGGCCCACACACCCCTCATCCCGAAGACATTAGAAATAAGCCATTGGGGAGTAACCCTGACTCTTTAATAAAAAATGTCAAGAACGATAATAACGTCAATACTTCGGCTCCGGCGAGCTCGGTGGTACCAGTGCAGGCTCGGCGTGTCCGTAGAAAGACCGTGGCTAGGAGGACGGCTCGGACAAAGCTAACTGCTCGGAGAGTACCCTACCAACTCGGGGATGAGCCTGACCCGTTGTTCGCCGAGACCGCCAATCCGATGCCTCATGGGAGGCGAAAGCTTATCTTGGACGAGAGTTCAGATTCGGCTTTATTAGTTGGTAAGTTTTTAATTTTCTTTTTTGTCGCCCCAGTCATGGCTAGCTCCTTGCTTTTTTGATCCTAGCGAGGTCACTGTAGCTTGCCTCCCACCGTACAACATTCTGGAGGGCATGACGAGAGCGGTGAATAAGGCAAAGAAAACGAAGGAAGAGAGGGCCGCTAAGAGGGAAGATCTGGGGACGATACCCAATGGATGGCATATCTGAGGACGATTTTGACTAGTATCTGGCATGGGCCGGCTGTCCCAAGAGGGCCTACTTATTAGAACCATTGGATAGCTCAATGGTCAATCCCCTTGGTGACTACGTCACATTTCATCGACTCTCGGGCAAGTTCGGCTTCAGGCTGCCCCTTCACCCGTTCGCCCTTTCATTCTTGAGGGCTTACAATCTTGCTCCAGCACAGCTTGTCCCCAACACTTCAGGCTTCCTTTTTCACCATTTCTTTCACTGTCTATAAGATAAAGCCAACCCTTGACCTATGGTCTCTCGTGACCAACGACCCCAAACCACACCCTTTCATAATTTTCAGTTTTTTATTTTGAGCCCAAGTACGAGTGTGCCTTCAGACCTTTTATGCCATCTAAGAACTCCAGCTAGGTGACCTACTACTATTATGTTGGTGCCATGAAAGATGGCTTCTTGGACGAGATCCCCAAATGGAACCGCGCCACTAGCTTAGTCACCCTTGGTAGCCCCTTTTGAGCGGGCGAGGCCTCTCTGAAGATTTTTTACTCGGAGGAGAGGTACTGGAGGGCTCACACCTAGATCTACGTGAAGATGCCCCTTCGATGGATCCCCAAGAGGTGGTGGACTGAGGATGAGGAGTTTTTGGTGTTTTATGGGATCAACAATGCCATGGACCGTGGTACTTTTCATCTATTTTCCCTTTGTTTTTTTTTTCGATTGTCCCTCCATGGTGTTTTTTCACTTGTTTCGTCCTCCTTGTAGAGACTTCTCGTGCCTCCTTTCTAACCACCTCGACGAGTAAGGATATGATGGGGCTTCAACCTTGGAGGATATCAAGGCCAAGATAGTGGCCGAGGAACAAGCTGCTCCTTGCCGAGAAGGAGACTGTACGTTTTAGAAAGCCTTTTATATTCCCCTGTTAGCCTTTTCATTTGCTTATTTTTCTTTCATCTGTATAGAGGAACGATGTAAGAGGGACTGGGACAAAGCGTAAGAGGGAGACGATGGCCTCCTCATTTAGGGTGAGGGTGATACCGCCTCCCAAGCCTCAGAAAGTGGGCATCGGGAAAAAGTTAAGGGAGGATATGGTTGAGGTGATCTTTGACAGAAGCCCTGAATGGGACGTTCTCCATGGTGTTCCGACTGCGCTTCCAGTCTCGACCCCTCCTGGCAGGATTTTAGCTCAGACCCCTCCTTCGGCTGAGCTCTCGCATGTCCCTCGTTTTGACATGGGGAAAGCTCCAGCTGCTTCTCCCTTGTCTCCTCCCTCACCCCCCATTAGGGCCTTGTCAAGAAGTATTCTTCCTCAATACCTCTCTCGAAAGTCATACGATAAGGACAAGGTGGCGCCTTCCTTTTTGGCTAAGGTTGTGCCCGCCGAGGAACTTCAATACTTGGAGTAGCATCTCGGTGTTGCCGAAAAAATGAGCTGACGCTTGGCTATGGAGGTATGCTTCATCTAAATTCGTCAATGGTTTCTACCCTTTCGACGCGCTGATCCTTCCTTATTTTGTCATATAGGTAGTGATCCATACACCCACCTTGCCCTCAAGAAGAAGGAAGAATCCCGGGATGCTGAGAGGGAGAAGCTTGAGGCTATGAAGGCCAAGGAGAGAGCCTAGCAGGCAAAGGGGAGGGTCGAGAAGGAAAGATATCGGCTGGCCCGATGCTGCGAGGCCTTGGAGATGGATCCCTTGAGCCTGGAGGAGACTTATAAGGAATTCCTTGACTGGAACCCTTGTAAGCACTTCAGTTCAGATCACGGCCGCTGATCTGTTGTCCTTCGACAACAACTTTCTAGATGACATAGGTGATCACCTCGACCACTATGACGAGGGTGGTCATGGAACAAGAGGCTAGGGCCAAGATGGTGCCGAGATTTCCCCTTCACCTGAAGATGGTGCCGAGACGGCCTCTTCTTCCAAGGGTCATGTTTGACGACGTTCCCTCTCCTCATGACGATGCTAAAGCTGTCTGTTCCCCTAAGGCTTCTTCACCCTCATGAGGCTTGTATACTTTTCCTGGTTTGAGGTTTCTCGTAATGCATTGTGAACAAAGTATTTTGAATGAAGATTGGTTCATTTTTCTTTTCAATGTTTGTGCTTCATCTGCTTCGTCTTCTTTTTTTCTCTGCTAGATTTGCTTAAGTAATGAATGTTTAATGCTCTTAGTGGGGTACGTACTCTCGTCCCTATGCCCCCACTTGAGCAATACTGGGAAGGTGAAGCCGAAGGGGTTTGGCAAGGTGACTCTCTTGCTCCTAGGCTACCCCTTGGACAAAGATAGTGTTGTTATTCTATTACGCAGAGAGGGGGTTTCGGCCTTCAACACTTGACATTTTTTTATGGGATTCTATGAAGAGGCTTGCAAATCGAGGCTCTTTTTCCTGGCATGCATCATCTCTTTAGGAAATATTCCCCTCTTTTTTGGATTTTTTGCCTCTCTTATCTGCTTGGGACACATTACGCAACATGTCGCACATCCCTTATTTTCTTGAAATGACCCAGGCCGTTGATCAATTGTTGCCTTGCCTATTAAAGGAGGCTCCTTGGTCATTTGTCCTTTGCACCTATCGATTTCTTGTCCTGAATTTTTGAGGAAAGAAACTTATGCTTTTCTTTCTTGGCGTTGCCCTTTCGCCCTTACTGCTTTAGAGTGGGATGGGCTCTCTTCTTGGTTATGATGATCATGGGGGTTCGTCTCTTTCTTTGACCGATCTTTAATGCCTTTTGACGATCATGGCCCTCGTGGGGTCAGTATGCTTATCTAACTTGGCTTCTATGAGAAACATCCTTAACTGACGAAGGAAGGTCGGTCAGTTGGGGGTCGTGTATCTTCCCTTCGCCGCTCAGCTCCTGAATGGGTTGGTGGTGTATTTTCATCTTCTTTCCATTTAGGGGCTATGTCTTGAGGCACTTAGGGCGATGCGAGGGTCGGTGAAGCTTCCTTTTGTCCTTCAAACCTTCCCCTTCAGGGGTTATAGAGAGGCAGCCTTGCCTAGTTGTTGTATCTTGTCCTCGCGTGAAGTTGGCCTGGTGCTGCTGGAAGTTTGAAAGAGGTGTTTGACAGCAGTGGTTCAGAGTGCGGTTGCACCGTCCTCCTCCAAGGTAGCGAGGACTTGGCGTATTACATCATGTCCACGTCCTCCGCTGTGTCTTACGATGCCCTCTCGTTGGCGGCATGGCTCTCTTCCTGCAGCTTCATTCGGGTGTCCCTTTCCCTAGAATTTTGGGGTTCTCCTCTTAGTAGGAAGAACTTGGCATATTAATTTTTGTCTTCGGTGCTTGAGAAGATTTTTCTTTGCATTTTCTTCTCTTGTAGAAATCTTTGTCATTTCAATGAATGAGAATGAGATTATTGGTTATCTGCCCCCTAGAATGGGGTCTCGTCTGTATTTGTTTTCTTTTCTCGTTCATTTTCCCCCATGGTGGGGTCTCATCTAAACGTGGTATAGACTAATTTCATTTGGTCCCAAGGTGGGGTTTCCTCTCATCGTGCCATAGACTAAGTTCATTTGCCCCCCAGAGTGGGGTTTCGTCTAAACGTGTTATAGACTAAATTCATTTGCCCCCAAGGTGGGGTTTCGTCTAAACGTGTTATAGACTAAGTTCATTCCCCCATATGGTGAGATCCATAAACTAAATTCATTTTCCCCTGGATGGTGTTTCATCTAATCGTGTTAGAAACTAAGTTCATTTTCTCCCTGGGTGGGGTCTCATCTAATCGTGTCATAGACAATACATTTGCCCCCAGGGTGGGATCTCGTCTAATCGTGACATAGGCTAAGTTCATTTGCCCCCAGGGTGGTTTTTCGTCTTTTAATGTTGAATAGCCGAAGAACTTATAGGACAACATATAGACGAAAGGCTTATCAGCCCAAAAAGTCTCATGCATGGCTGTTTGGGGGTGCCGACCCCTTTCGGCCAACGACCTTACAAAAGGATAATAGGTTATTTATGGGTGCCTACCCCGTCATCTAGGAACTTTAAAAAGTCTAGGAATCGAAAATATGATAAGAGGCTGTTCGGGGGTGCCTACCCCGATGTGACTCCATGATGAGACATCGTCCTACACAAAGAATTTCTGGAGGTTGTTGATGTTCCACGGCCTGTCTATTTTCCTCCCTTCCAGGGTCTTTAGTCGGTAGGTCTTTAAATTCAGCACCTCTGTCACCCTGTAAGGTCCTTCCTTGTTTGGGGTCATCTTCCCTTCTTTGTTTTGCCTACCCACGGATTCCATGGTCCTAAGGACGAGATCTACTAAATTCAACTTCTTTGGTTTCACTTGTCGGTTGAAGGCCCTTGTCATCCTTTGTTTGTAGATCTCGGCTCTCAACAGTGAGTCTCCTTGTATCTCCGGAAAGAGGTCAAGGTAGCTCTTTAGCTTTTCCCCATTAGTCTCGGGGTCGAAGTATTTGACCCTCAAACTCATACTAGCAAACTCTAATGGGAGCACGATCTCGAAACCGTAGAAGAGGTTGAATGGCGTCTCCCCCGTGATCGCTTTTTCTATTGTTCTTGATGCCCACAGTACTTCTGTTAGCTTCTCGGCCCATAGCCCTTTAGCCTTGTCAAGCTTTTTCTTTATCCCATTTACTAAGATCTTGTCGCTCGACTCCACCTGACCATTCATTTGGGACCTCATGACTGTTGTGAAGTTGGCTCTTACTCCATCCTCGGCCAACCACTCGGTGAGCTTCGGTATGTCAAATTCCCAGCTATTATCGAAGATGATGCTCCGATGGGTGCCAAAGCACATGAGGATGTTCTCTAGGATGATTTTCTTCACGTTAGCAACCGTTATGTTTTTCACGGTCCTTGCTTCGATGCACTTGGTAAAGTAGTCGATGGCAACGATGGTGTACTTCAAGTGTCCCGGGGCCTCTTGTTAGGGACCCATTATGTCCATACCCCAGAGGTAGAAGGGCATTGGAGGTAGGATGGGTGTCAACTCAGCGGAGGGGATCTTTGGGACTAATGCAAAGACTTGGCACTTCTCGCAGCTCTTGATCATTTTGGCCGCATCGCTCTTCAAGGTAGGCCAGTAGAAACCTAGCCTCAAAATTTGGTGTGCCACGGTACGTCCCCCCTTATGGGCTTCACATATCCTAGCATGGCCTTCTCGGACTATTTTCTTTTCCTGTGTCTTTGAGACACATTTCAAAAAGGGATGGCTCATTCCTCCTTTTTATAGGATGCCATCTCTAATTTTAGACCATTTGTCCCTTTTTTGGACCTTCTTCACTTCCTTTTCATCATCGGGGAGATTTCCTTCTCCCAGCCATGTCATCAAAGGCTCCATCCACTAATTCCTTCAGTCGAGCAAAAAAACCCCCGGCTCAAGTTCAATGCTCCTCTTCTCCTTTTCTTCCATGAATATGTTCCTGGATATTCCTTTGGCCAATGAGCTGGCCAGACGAGCAAGGGCGTCGGCGTGATGGTTCTCCAACCGAGGGATGTGCTCTACTATCATCTCGTCAAAAGACTTGGTCATTTCCCTAACCTTGGTGAGATAGTCTCTCATCTCGTCCCATTGCTTCGTACTCTCCTGAGATATGGGACACGATAAGTTAGCAGTCCATTCTTACTTTGAACCTCTTTGCTCTGGCGGCTTGGGCCATTTCCATTCCGATAAGGAGGGCTTCGTATTCGGCTTCGTTATTTGAAGCTTGGAATCCAAACCTCATTGCGTATTCAAAAACACCCCCCTTGGATGAGGTGAAGATGATACCGGCACCACTTCCACTCTTGCAAGATGAACCATCTACACTCATCAGCGAGGACTTAGTCCAATAACTCAGCGTCTTCTTTGAGGGCGTCAGTTCGGCGATGAAACTGACGAGAGCCTGGCTCTTTATCGCTCATCTAGGCTCGTACGAGATGTCGTAGTTGTCAAGCTCATGCACCCATACCTGCGCTCTTCCCGCCGAGTCCAATCTTCCCAGGATCTTCTTCATGGGTTGATACATCAGAACAGTGATGGGATGACCCTGGAAGTAAGGCATGAGTTTCTTGGAACTGGTGAGGAATTCGAGGGCGAACTTCTCTGGTATTGAGTACCTGAATTCAGCCGTGCATAGGGCCTGCCAGGTGAAGTCCATGGGTTCTTGTTTCTTCTCTTCTTCCCTGGCAAGTACTGAGGCGACGGTCCTGTCGGAGACGGCAAGGTAGAGAAATATCCTTTCTTCTTGCTTTGGCGAGGTTATGTTGGGAAGGGACCCCATATATTGCTTTAACTTCAGAAAGCCCCATGTGTTTTGATAAAAATTTACCTAAGTTCTACCAAGCATAAATGTGGATCAACTAGTCTAAGTTGTTGTTCAAAGTTGAGGATTGTAATTGCAAAGTAAAGAAATGAATGCGTGAAGTAAAGATAACATACAGACTTTTTGCGAGGAAACCCTTTGAATAGGGAAAAAACCTCGGTTGGATTCGTTCTCCAACAGGGAAAAGCATCACTATGGTGTAGGTATGACGTATTATAAAGCTGAGAGTACAATT
>ONZA01014857.1:53480-69471 GCA_900322205.1 Kewa caespitosa | reverse complement strand
AAAAAAAATATTTGTCTAAAATTAAAGAAAATAATATCGAATTATCATTTTCTTTAATTTTGTGACATAAATAAAAATAAAATGAAAAGAAGTGAAAATAAAACGTAAAAAATTACAATTGCCCTCCTAAGGAGTGCCTTAGGAGGGGAGGACCCTCGGGAATCTACCGTTGAATGAGATTTGCACCGGATTGTGTTATACACGAAATCTAGATGGAACGATTTTTGTATTTTCGGGTTTACTTAAGAAAATGTGAGAAAAATACTCACAAAAATTCCTTAAGCTTGGGAGAAAATGGTTTTCTGGTTGCTTGATTGTTTCTTGAGTTTTTTGTGTATAATGGTTGAGCTCTTGTGTATATGTCCTCCTTAAACCGTAGGTTAATGCATGGGTTTTATATAGAGGTCGAAACTTAAATGCACCTGTGCCTAGCGATTATGGATAATTCGTTGAGCACTAGGCGATTTTCCACAAATTCGATCAGTGCCCAACAAATTGGGTGCAATTCTCTTGATACTAAACCATACATCTGATTTGTAACGGTCAGGGGAGGACTAACATTCAGCGATTTGGTTGCAAATCGCCACTTGACCCAGCGAACATGGGTCAATTCGTTGGGTGGGTATCGAATACAGGCCAAACCGTTGGGTGGGCAACGATTTGGACCTATGTCGCTGGCCCATGGTTTGATGTGTCCGTTGCAGTTTTAACTCCCCTTAGCCGGGAATCATAGGGGAATCCTAGGGGAGGTCTAGAAGCTTCAAGGGTAAGGTGAAATGAGCATTTTGCTTTTTTGACTTCGGTTGACTTGGGGTTTTTAGGTTTTTCAATATTTCGCGTATTACAAGTTTTCGGCACCCATACAATAGATTATTCATCGTCATAGGGTCGTTTCGGGGGCACTATTTTTTTTTCAACAGAAGCCCCCACATTGGCCGAGGCACGGAACGCCGAAGGTCAAAGTATGTCTCTTTGCAAGTGTGGGATACACTTAGATTACCGAGTGGGTAGCTGAAAATACATGATTAAAGGGTATATGCCTTTTATCCTTCATAGAGGATGATACCGGCTTTTAATGACGTCATAGGTCAAGATATAATGGAATGAAGAGTTTATCGATATTTTGAGGTCGGGAATGTTTTCGAAAAGAGTTTATCGACATCTTGAGGTCGGGAATGTGTTTGAGAAGAGCTAATCGACATCTTGAGGTAGGGAATGTATTTGAAAAGAGTTTATTGACATCTTGAGGTCGAGAAATGGATTTGGTAAGAGTTTAACAACCGCTTGTGGTCGGAAAATTTTTGAAGGAGTTTATCGACATCTTGGGGTCGAAAATGTGTTTGAAATGGATTAAAGGGATACATGGGTATTTACTGACTACCCGAGTCAGAAAAAGTGAGTTTTTGGTATTTATTGACTACTTGAGTCAGGAAACATGAATTTTGGAGCATTTATTGACTACCCGAGTCAGCAAAGATGAATTTTGGCTATTTATTGACTACCCAAGTCATAATAGATGAATTTTGATTATTAAACATTTGGGTAAACTATTTTTATTGGTTATTGTCTGACGGAGTCAAATAAGAAACTTTTAGATTTTGGAACCGACCATTTTAGCCAGATTCATTTCCGGGACTGTACTAATTGAAAGTGACTCGCGTTCGAATCCCCGCATTTATAAGCAACGGTCGGATATTTTGAATAATATATAACAAATAGACGGGCGCCAAAAGGGAAAATTTTGAATGGCGCTACAGAGGGGCCAAGCAAATACGCTGTATTTCGCTGGTAACCCATCGAATATGGCCTAAGTTGGTGGGAGCCCAGCGATTTACCTGATTATCGCTGTGGGACATTTTAAACTAGGAGGCATTCTGCCGGTTCATTGTTTTAATATGGCCTCACGGTTCATTTAGCGAACATCCCTCTTCAATTTTCCCTTGATTTCTCTCTCTAAACTCTAGTGTTTTTGCTCAAGTTTTCTTCCCCACTCATCTAGAGCTTGTCTACTTTGATTCCTAGCTTGAATCCAACACTCACTCCTCTTTCATCTCGAGAAATTTGCTTCAATTCGCTTGAAAGCTAGTTTGAACATGGGTTTGAAGAGATTGTTTTATTTGCTCGTGTTCTTTGTATGCACGATGGTCATTGGTCCCATTGACGGTGGGGTTGAAAAGGAGGAGGCCAAGGTCGTCCCATTCATTAGGTTTTCCGGGGTAGGCTCGTAGGTTCCCCGAAGTACAAAAGGAAGAAGGTCGAGCAGGAACTCTGAGCAGGGGATTGGTTCATTCGGCGCGAGTGTCAAATGTCAATGCAATGGAACCCCTCAGATCTCTTCCTCAATCCCGATGACCACTTGTCCTACTATGCTAAGACCAAGGCGATATGTTTCGGAACTTGACACTTTGTCTTTTGCAAAATTTATGAATTATATGGATTTTTGATGATGTTTTGATATATATATATGTGGTGTATGGATGGAATTGGGATGGAATTTGCAGTATGTACGTGATTTATGGATGTAGGGTTATGATGGGTGGGTGTTAGTTCATGTGAATTTCGCAAACTTGCATGATTTTGAGCCTCGCCCACCAATTGTTTAATGAAATGCCCTTTAGAGTTTTCGTCGATTCCTTGTTGGAAAATGCACTTGTTGTGGCTCATGTTATGTTCGTCTTGCTATAAAACATCAAAATGAACCAATTGGCTCGTGTTTTAATGTTTTAGAACCTTATTCATGTCACGTATGCTTTGTTTCGTTAGGTAAAGTGTCGAAATGCTCCTCGTTCATGTGTATGGGTCTACTTTCGTATTGCCCACTTGGTTTTTTTTTTGTTTTTTTTTTTTCTTTTGTTGATCACATTGCGTATGTAATCTTCTCACAGGAGAAGAGGGCGAACTTGAGATCAAGAGGTTATGACGGTATAGGCGAGGTTATCACCACATACCGTTTTCTCTTTAGGGACCTTGGTGACGACTTCGTCGTTTGCTTTAAGGAGACCTGGTTTGGCTTTCTGTTTAGTTCACTTTGCGGTTACGAGAATGTGAACTGTATGGTCGTGCGTTCTCTGGTTGAGTTCTTCTGGGATACGACTGGCACTTTCCATCTCCTGATGGGCGAGATGACGATTACGCCGTTGGAGTTTGAGCTAATTAGCGGTGTAGGCTTGGCAGGCGAGCTTTTGCCCCTGGATGGTGCTTTCTCTCGTGAGTGTGAGAGACTGACAGTCATGTTTGGATAGGACTTTGTGCGGCTTACAACCCCTAATGATGGGTCTATTCCTTATGCGATATGTCGAGATGTCCTTTCGGACTATCTCAACAATTTGACTCTGGATCAGACGGTCCGGGTCTTTGTCGCCTATCTCCTGGCTTGCACATTGTTTGTGGACGAAGGTAGCCGCCTCTACTTCTCCTACCTCCCGGCTCTTGAGGATTTTGGGAGAATCACTAGCTATAATTGGGGTGTGCTAGGCTATGCGACCTTGATGAGGTATTTGAGGCAGAGATGCCGTCAAATAAAGCACAAGGACATTCTTCTTGGTGGTTTTCCGAAGGTAATCGAGGTAATCCCTCTTTCAGCCTTAGACTATCTTATTCTGTTGATTATGTTAACTTTTTAATTTTGTTGTATGCGTAGATATGGTTCTACAAGCACTTCCCGGTCATTGGGCCGCTCTGTGACCAGCCTCAAGCCTATGCTATCTAGGCTCGGTGGTCCTCGACATACCACACTGCACCTAGCGAGCTTCCTTTCTCGAAGAAAAGTTGGATGCTTAACAAGTTTGCTGCTCTTCAGTTGTACATGGATTGAACAAACTTTTTTTCTTTTGTGATGTATTCTGCATCTTAGAATTGACCTAACGTTTTCCTTTGCCGTTTTCAAGTCTCGTATACCCCATGGTAAGATGTGATCAGCGTTCCCAATGAGGTTGGCCATGCTATTTGGGAGTACAATCTGAAGAGGATCCTGTTTGAGGGCCCTTTCAATCATGTGTGGTATCTTGGCGAGCGGGTTACCCGGCAGAAGATCGGGAGGTTTGACGTACCCCAGGATCCACCGGACTCTATGTTCTACCTTGACTGCCTTTCTAAGAAGGAGTTCAAGGCTGTTATGAGGGGTGCTGAGTTCTCGTACTTCCTTCAGCAGCTCGGTGATGATGACCCGACCCTTTCTTACCAAGCGTTCCGTAGTGAGTGTCTGATGTCGGCAACTCTTATCTTTGTTGAGGTAAGCCTTATGCCATGACTCTTTGCTTTTGCTTAGGTTCCATAAACTCTAATGGAGTTTCTATTGTTTCAGGGTGGTGTGCGCATACCGGTGTCGTCTTTGTCTTTCAGCTACGAGGATGAGTCGGGCACTCGCGTCATACTAGAGCTCCCAAACATTCAGAATGATAAGTGTGAGTTCCTTCCCCTTCCTTAGGGGAATTATGGGGTATGCATGCCAGCTTTGATCTTCTTCTATTTTTATGATTCAGTGGTTGCATTTCACCAACGATTGACCCTCATTTTCGCCTTGTAGATGAAACTAGAGGAGGTTTAGTCGACTCTAAAAGTTGTCTCTTCCATAAGGAAGCATATCTGGCAGCTGTTCACCCTAGATTGTGCCTCTCGTACTCGGGCGGGAGAGCTATATCTCATGCTCTTTTCTCTATTCTTGTTTATTTGGACTTTTTCATGGCTGATTTTATAGTCGTATCTTTACAAGGGATTATCCAACCTCAGCCGGCCTCATTGGCGAGGGCCCCGATGTTCCATGCGGACTGGGCACAATAGAGAGGTATATCTCATGCCGCCGAGAGTCGTGGGAGCGGTTCTCATCAGCAGCCGCGGGCACATGAGCGGGCGAGGGATGAGGAATTCGTGGGTGGCCACAGTGTGGAGACTCCTGTTATCCCGACTAGTGAGCAGTTGGCGGACATAAACGCCATTCTGGAGGAAGTGCCGACATAGAGTCTTGTGGAGGCGGGGCCTTCCCAAAAGAGGCAAGCCGGCTTGACACCGCCTATTAGTGATTAGTAGGCTATGGCATTGACTCCCGAGGGTCTCCAGAACTTTCGTTTTGTAAAAAAAATGTCTTGTTGTGAATAAATTCTATTTTTTGAAAAACAATTTTTGCTACGCCTAATTATTTACATAGAATGGGGAAAGAGGATAAAAATTGTATATACAAGTAAAGAATGAAGAAAAAAGAATAAATTAAATAATAGGAAAATAAATAGATAATATTCCATGCACACATTTATGCACAAAATTGATTAAAAAGAATCAAATGTAATAAAAGGTGAAAATGCATGAGTTATGAGGATGAGTTAACATGGGGGGCAAAGAGATTAAAGGCTTAAACGAAGAAATTAATCTTAATCCTGTATTAACTCAAAGTGAGTGAATGATCACTTAAAAACGTCATTGGATGGCCAGCGAAGATGAGAAAAATTGTCCTAAAGGCCAGCAAATTTGGAAAAAATCGCCAGTGCCCAGCCAATAAGGGCTTCATCGCCAGGTCTCCTAGCGAATCTCAGGATATTCGCTGGGTGGGGTTTGACCTGATGCCTCGTATTCTCTTTTTGCGAGCGTTTCTGCATGTTGAGCTACAAAAGGGTGGCTTTGCATGGAAGAATACTGCACCTAAGCATCGAAAACTTCGTCTTCCTCATATCTTAAGCCTCTCAAGCTTCAAATTATCCAAACACATGGCTAATCTTTTTTAGAAATCCTTTGTTAGTTGGATGAACTCCATATCTATGGAGGAAAGCCGCCTTAACATTTTTAACATTGCTATCTTCTTCACCCTTAAGCAAGTAAAAACTCATTTGGGTTCTCCTAAGGGCGTCCGTCAAATTTTGGATACTCGACCTCCACGTTTTTGGACTAAAGAGTTGAATCCCTTGGTGGAGGAATTCTCCACAATTTTAGGCATGTCGTCGAACATCAACATTGCGCTCCCGACTCTAAGGTATAGCGACGAATTTATGTTGGAGGAGTATCTTGGCCTTGATCGTGAGAAAGCTCGGGAGATCATCAATGGGGAACACTTCAATCTTCTTAAGGTGATCGAGCACTTTTCCCCTCTTCCCACGGATGATGATAGTAAGTCAAAAACTTTCCGTCGTCTAGCATTTGTTTTGTGTTTTCTATGTCGTTTCCTTTTCGTACGAAATGGCAAGATGGCACGATCTTCCATTCTTCATGTTGTCAAAATGATGGAAGAGGGGTATAGTCCTGTGGCTCTTGTCATTGGCGAAACTATCGCCTGTCTTTTCCATTTGGCGAAGCAACAGGATGGCGACTTCTCGGAAAGTCCTTTGCTTGTCCAATTGAGTCTTGATGCCTCTTTTATTTATTTTTACTCAATTAACATATTTGATTTTTTTTTTTTTGTATGATGACTGACATTTTTTTCTTCTCCATTTTTTCTAGATTTGGCTTCTTGAGCATCTTTGGTTGGTGAAGAAACCGAATGCATGTGTTATCTACACGCCGAGGCGATTTCCGTCTCGCCAACGGCTAGACGATGAAAAAATATCTTGATGAGTGGATCCTTCACTTGGGAGGGAATCCGCCTATCCGTTGGAGTATCCCGTGGTGGCATCTTACCACCATCGTTGGGTGTATGGAGGAGGTTCCTCATAGCCGACTCATGAGCCTCAACCATCTTTTGTCGTTCAATCCTACCCGAATAAGGCGTCAATATGGGCTTGCTCAAAGTGTGCCAAGGAAAGATACGATTGCCCAACCTAAGGTAAGGTTAACCGCCCGACAATTGGAGATATGGAGCAAGTATTGGAATGGGAGCCCTCGTTGGATGATGCCACACAAGACACCAGCTCCATTCGTGATGGGGCACTACCTCGCGTGGGTGATCTCAACAGACCCGAATAAGCGCAAGGAGTCCATGAGAATGAAAAGCAAAACTCGAAGAAGCGCGCGCCTCTTTCGAGCCAACACAAGAAGAAAAGTTTTCCGTCATCAGAGAAGAAACTCAAATCGAAGCCCCTGGTTTCGATGGTTCGTCCTACGGATGAGGCGCCTCCCAAGAGAAGAAAGAAGTTGCACTTGATTTTTCTACGTAAGGAAGAGTCTAGTGCTAGTTCAGCTCCCCCAAAGGACTTATGTCCTCCAAAAGAGATGGAAGAGTAGAATATAGGTCCTTAGATTTGATTTTAAGAAAATGACGTACTTTTTTGATTCCCACTCAAGGAATAGTTTTTTGTCATCTAAAATCCTTGTAATTTGGACATTTCAATTTATGAATCAATAAAAGTTATCCTTATATCATTTTTGTACATCCATCTTTTCGATTTTGCATCATAATTTGCGTCACTGCTACCGTTTTTGCACCTTGGTGAACCAGAATGCATTTTGTTTTGGCATTCTGTTTTGAATGTAAAGGCTGGTCTCTAGCAACTTTCAGAAATTTCGATAGAGGACCAACGATTTCGTTCCATTTCGCTGGGAACCCAGCGAATTTCTTTTAATTCGCTAGGTTGAAGACCCAGCTATCTCCTTATTTTTTGTATGAATTGTTCTTTCTTTTCCCATTTTTTCTATGACATTTTCTGGAAATAAAAGATGTCCATTTCAGGGAAAATGAATTTACTAAGACTTAAATTAATATTATGGCCTTAATAGATCATATGAATTATGCTCTAATTTTATGATTTATGAAAAGAGAATATCGTTTCTAAATCGTATTCTATTTGGAAATTGGTCCAAATTATATTTGACAATTTGGAGCCAACCTAAAATCATTTGTTTGTACTACGAGCTTAGCGTAAAGCATAGTAGGGACTTTGAATGTACAAGAGCATAGAGTTCAACATAGTAAACACTTGGAAGTATGTGCTATGGCATAGTGTAAAGCATAGTGTATTTTGCCAACGTGTATTTTTCTTTTATGGAACGGGAAAAACTTATCATTTCTTTGGGTGAGCCGGGCAAAACGTAGTTCAATGCAAAGCAATGTAGATGATGTTGATCGATTTTTAGGATCTTGGCCAGACTCTTGCGGGTTACCTACGTATCCGAATGGGAATCAGGCCAAGCGTAGTTCGAGATGATAGAGGATTTTGTTTTGTCATTTTTTTTTGCCTAATATTATCTTGGGTAATATATGGCCGTTGTACGATTATTGAACTTGGGAATCAAGTGTAAATTTCTTTAACTGGTCTAACTTAGTTGGGGAAATTCTATTCCATCTAGATCCATGAGTAAGACCGCACATCTGGAAAGGAATTTCTTGATTATGTACGGTCCCGACCAATTCGGGCTAAACTTACCACGTAGGTCACGTATAGATGCTTGATTTTCTTTAAATTCTAAGTCACCTTCTTTTAACAATCGTGGTCGAACCTTTTTGTTGAAGGCGCGAGCCACCCTTCTTTGGTACATTTGGACATTATGCAAAGCATTTAAGCGCTTCTCGTCTAACAAAACCAATCGTTCATATCTTTCTCTTGCGTAATCGACCTCGAAAATATGACTCTCTAAAGCTACCTTAAGGGAAGGTATCTCGACCTTGATGGGAAGGACTACCTCCATACCATAAACGAGTGAATAAGGCGTGGCGCCTGTAGATTTTAGCATGGTGCTCCTATATCCCAATAACGCGAACGGTAATTTGTTAGGCCAGTCCTTGTAAGTCTCACTCATTTTCTAGAATATTGTTTTGATGTTCTTATTGGTGGCCTCGACTGCGCCATTGGTGTGTGTCCTATAGGGAGATGACCTGTGGTGCTGTATATTGTATTGCTGTAGAAGATCCACAATTTCCCTTTTGAAGTGAGGCTCGTGATCACTGATTATCTCATGTGGGACTCCATATCGACAGATTATGTTGTTTTCGATGAACTTCGCAACTTGCTTGGAAGTTAACTTTGAGTAGGATGCTTCTTCGACGATTTTAAGAAATAGTCGATGACAACAAGGATGTAATCGTGTCCGCCTGTGGTCGTAAGGCTTATTTTACCAATAATGTCGATTCCCCAGGTTGAGAAAGGCGACGGGGAAGTCAAACCAAAAAGTGTTGAAGGCGGCATATGCTGTAAATTGGCGTGGATTTGGCATTGTCGGCATCGTTGGACGTATTGGCTACAATCCTTGTCCATTGTAGTCCAATAGTAACCTTGCCTTATTATTTTCTTAGCGACCGTACGCCTGTTCATGTGAAGGCCACATACTCCTTCGTGCACCTCACCCATAATTTATTTTGCCTGTTCTTCATTGACACAAAGAAGGCTAACTCCAAATGGGGTTTTCTTGTATAATCTGTCTTTGTATACTACGTATTGTGAGGCGAGAAGACGAATGGCCTTTTTTTGCCCGTGGGACATGGTACCCAAGGGGGTACTCTTTGCTCAATTTGTAATTAAGGATGTCAGCATACCATGGAACCTTATCTAAAGTGTCCACTTCTAAGGAGTAATTGTGTGTGGGTTCTTCCCGCCTTTCGAAATAGAATTGTCTTAGTTTCTAGAGGGATGGTGATCATGGATTCTAGCTTATTGAGCGCGTTCGTGAAATTGTTCTCCTCTCTCGAAAGGTAGGTACAGTGGATTTCAAAAAAGTTTTCGGCTATCTTTTCTAAATGGGTTTGGTAAAGGGCGAAGCTCTCATTCTTGACTTTCCACTTCTTCGAGATTTGATTTATGATCAGGGTGGAGTCCCCATACACCCTAAGGGTTCTAATTCTTATGGCTACTGCGGCTTGTAGACCAACAATGCAAGCCTCATATTCTGCAGCGTTGTTAGTGACTTCAAAGTCGAGTTTTACTGATAGTGGGGTATGTGCCCCATCCGGTGAGACTAACAACACTCCAACACGTAGCCCTTATGGTTTGAGGCTCTGTCGAAATACATGAGCCATTTCTCAGTATTCGTCGTCATAATGTGCTCGTTCGGAAATTCGTATTCCTCCCCGTTTTCTTGTCCTTTTATGGGATGGTCAGCCAAATTTTTTGAAATGGCGTGCCCTTTGTTACTCTTCATGTTCTAGTATTTGAGGTCGAATTCGGACAACATGATGGTCCAATGGGCTATCCTTCCTGTCAGCAAAGGTTTCGGGAAGATATGCTTTAACAGCTCTTCTCGAGACCTTAGATGCACTTGATGATTAAGCGTATAGTATCTCAGTTTTTTAGTTGCCCATACCGTAGCAACACACGTATTTTATAAAGTGGAATAGCGTGTCTCATACTCGAGAAACTTCTTACTCATGTAATATATGGCTTTTTCTTTTTTATCGACCTCTTTTGCTAGCATGGCCCCCATTGTGTTTTTTGTAACGGTCAGGTATAATATAAGCAAGATGCCTAGCGTCGGCGGGACTGAAATTGTCGGATTGGACAAGTATTCTTCAATTTTGTCAAATGCCTTTTGGCATTGATCGTCCCATTCGACCTTGACGATCTATTTTATTTTTTTGAATTTAGGTTCGAATATAATAGTCAATTTGTTTATGAATTGACTAATATAATGAACCCTTCCAAGGAATCTCTTATTTCCTTCTCGGTTTTCGGGGGAGGAATTTCGTTGATAGCTTTGATCTTTGATGGATCAACCTCTATTCCCCTATAACTGACTATAAAGCCTAATAATTTCCCAAAAGTGACGCCAAATGCACATTTTTGTGGGTTAATTCTCATATTGTATTTTCTTAGTCTTTCGAAGAATATGTGGAGATTGGGTAAATGCCCTTCTCGTCCGCGAGACTTGACGATCATGTCGTCTATGTATACTTCTTCTTCTTTATGCATCATGTCATGTAGAAGGGTTTGTGCCCTTTTTTGATAAGTTCCACCGGCATTTTTATCCCAAAAGGCATGACATGATAGCAACACGTTCCCCATTGTGTTGTAAAAGTCGTTTTTAGCATATCTTCCTCGCCCATAAGGGTTGGTTGTATCCTGGGTAACCTTCCAAGAAGGGTAAGAGCTCGCGATCCGCGATATTGTCGACTAGAACATCAATATGAGGTAAGGGAAAATTTTCCTTTGGACATTCTTTGTTCAAATCTAGTAAAGTGACGCACATCCTTACCCATCCGTCCTCCTTTAGGAAAGGTACAATGTTGGCTACCCATTGCGGGTAATCGGCCACTACAATAAATACGCCGTCGAGTTGCTTTTCTACCTATTCATTAATCTTCAGAGCCCACTCAGGCTTCATTCTCATAAGTTTCTGCCTAACTGGTTTTGAATTGGGGAAAAGTGGGATTTTGTGCTCGGCCATGGATCGATCTATTCCCAACATGTCCCTATAGGACCATGTGAAGACATATATAAACTCTTTTAAGAGGTCGATTAGGTCAGATCTTTCATTTGGAGTTAGAGTTAGACCAACTTTTACCTCTTGAGGTTTATTGTTAATTCCCAAGTTAATCAATTCAGTTCTTCGCTTACCGAAGTTTTTTGTTCATGTTCGAGCATGGCCCGCATGAGTGACTTATCTCCGTTTGATTCATTTGTGACAAAAAAATCCAATGAGTAAGCGGAATCATCATTCATTTTATTAATGCCATCAAAGAGTACATCAATAGAAGGATCATACACTTTGGGAATGGGGGAGCCTAGCTTCCTAATCCTCTCCGGAGAAGAGTGCCCTATACTAGCATCGGAATCGGAATCGTTAGATCTACAAGATTCAGTATCGCTTGAATCGAAGACAAGTTCTATCCTATTGTGATGTTGAATTCGCGCCCATCAGAAGTCGTCCATTCGCAGGAGCGGCGCCATCTCTCTATCATCCCGGTGGCTGGTGTGATTAACTCGGAGGGGTCGAATTCCTTATTCTTGACAACCAGGACTATGTCGTCGTTTTTTTGTGCCATGATCTTTTCATGCCCGAAAAGGAGACCGAATGCATTTGGAGGTAAGGGTTAAGCCCAATCAAGTGAGGGCTGATATTGAAGTTTAGGGATTTCATTTTTGAGAAGGTTGCAATCCTCGAATATTTCAAATCCTGTGATTAATATGCCTTCCACTAGGAGGTAATGTGACTCGAGAAATCCGAAGTAAAGGTAGTTGTCGCCTACCCGAACAAATTATCCATTCAACGGTGTGAGGGTAGATAATTTTAGGGCTATTTAAGGGAGTGCCTTCCCGTATGGCTCTCATTCGTCTTGCCTCCCTCGACATTGATTCTTTAATTTCGTGAATCGTGGGAGTGTAGCCTAGGCCAAATGCGAGGTTCATGGATTGTGCCCACCGAAATGAGATATAGCCCTGGGCATGCTTTCCTAGTCCCATTCCGGGCATGTAGCTCTGTTTTCTAAGGATAGCGTTGACATGGAGGTTGGAATGTGGATCAAAATAAAATGGAACTTGTTCATCCTCGATAGCATTTATCTCGGGAATGAAACCCTTAAAGTCTTCATCTTCTTCACCGTGGTCTATTTTTAAGACGGGAGTCTTGGATGAGGTGACCTTCATTTGGTCAACCTCGATCACTAGGACTTTCATTTCTACAACCAAGTTTACTTTTTGGTGAACGGTGGATTGGACGGCGTTAATACTATGTAACTAAGGATGTCGAAAAAGAAGGTTAAAAGTAAAGGGTATGTCGATCACGAAAAAAAGTTACTCACTTTTCTATGATACCGGCAGTAACATGAATGTTGATGGTGCCAAATATACTCCTCCTAGAGTTATCGTAGACTCGTAAGCCTTGCGATGTCTATGCAAGGTCATGTTGGATGCCTAAACGTTTCGCGGTTCTAAGTGGGAAAACATTGACTGTAGACCCGTTATCGACGAGTGCCATTGGGACATGATGTTGGTTATAGGTCACTGTGAGGTGTAAGGCTTCATTGTGGTTACAACCTTCTTTAGGGAGGTCCTCATATGAAAACGTGATCATGGTGGATGACCTTTCCTTCCTCAGTTAGGAAACTTTTAAGTTGGGAGGATGATGTTTTGGGTGAGACATTTATTTTGTTGAGTTTGGTAAGAAGTACTTGCCTAGGCAATAGGGATGATGCTAAAAGCTTCCAGACGGTAACGTCGGGTTTCAATCTTTATAGCTGTTTTAGAAATGGGTTATCGAGTGGCTTCTGTGGCACTACCTCTTTTCCTTTATCAGCCGAGTTACCATTGGTCTGGGGTGGACCATCTTTCCTACCCGAGAATTTTTCGACCTAGATAGAATACCGACTTCATATTTCCTGACCTCATTGTCAAAAGCCATGCGTCATTGTATATTTCTTCACACTTTAGGGATGCATCCCATGCATCCTCTTCATCACTATCCCATATACCATAGATAGCTAGGTGGCTATATGGTGACACGGGCTCGATTAGTAAATTGGGATGAAAGCGTAAGTCGTCGTGGATTGTAGAGAAAATGGACTCCTCGTGAGATGCGAGGAGATTTTTATTATTATTTGGGGCACATGAAGCCTTAGGTAACGGTAAGGTGCCGTTATCAATGAAGTCTTGGACCGCGTGTCTTAAGGTCCACTTCTCTGTCTCGTGGCCCTTGCCACGGTGATATTTGTAATATTTTGAAATGTCGTAGCTTTTGGACCTTTTTTCCTCGGGGACGTCAGGAGTGGGCCCTATTGGCTGTAAGTTATTCATTTTTATGAGACATTCGAGAGCTTGAGTGAGAGTCATGCCCAATGGGGCAAAAGCTCGCTGTTCTCGACGTTGAGGTGTGTCCTCTTGGAGGACATTCACCTCATTCACCTTCGCGGTACTTTTTTGTTTTGTTTTTTTATTGTTATTACTGTAGCCCTTAGTCCATTTTGCTTCTGAGTTTGGAAGTTCGTCCTTTATAGCAAGTTCTACCTCCGTGAGTTGGATGAAATTGCTTACAGGTTGGAAATGAGATGTTTCTTCAATTCGGGCCTTAAGTTGCGTATCACGGTAAGAACTTGGTCTCTTTCTAAGGGCCTATTCACCATATGGGCAGCCCTCTCCGGCCACCTAGTGGCGGAGGTCATGAAGGTCTTAGCGGCAAGGTGCTTTGTGGATTCTAGATCTCGCATAGTGACAACAAGCTCGATACTGGATAAGTACTGAGCTAGGAATTCTCGCCTAATGTCTTCCTATGTATTGACTCGTTCAGCATCAAGTCCATAATAGCAGCTAGAGGCATGTCCGTCTAAGGACATGGGGAAAATGTGCGGGAAAAGTTCCTTATTTATACCCTTCAGAGTAAGGGTATGGTAAAAGCCCTAAGGTGGGTCCTAGGATTGTTCAATCCTCTTAAACTTTGGTAACTCCGAAAGCACAGTCTTCTAAAGTAAAGTGCCCATGAGGTTCGGGGTCATCCCGTCAATGTCATTGTATTGATTTAATAGTTTGTTGTGTTCTAGGAAAGTTTTGAACATTTTGAGCTCACCCTTGATTGGATCCACCTCCTCAGCATTCTTGGTCTCAAGTTGGCCAACCTTTTCGGTTAGGTCGTGGATAAGGGCAGCGCGATCCTGGAGAGTTGGTGTTCTGGCCATTTTGAAGTTGAGTTGACGGACAAACAGTGGTGTTGACATAGGTTCAGGAGATGAGCGTGATGAGGGCGCTGGAGACGATGTCCTATGAAATCGATTGTTCTCGCCGTGAGTCCAATGAACTTTTCGATCCCTAGATTTAATCCGGGAACTAAGTTAGAGAATGGTCCTAAAAGAAAAGGATGCAGCTAAGATTCTAAATGAAAAACGTGAACCGTAAAGCCCCCTGTTTTACAGTTAGGTCCAAATGCAATGCAAAATGAAGTGCAAATGTCATGCATGCAAATGCTATATGCTCTTCTAAATTTATAACTACACATTGGCTCTAGTTCTCTATGGTAAAGAATGAGGGGTTTGGGAAAATAAGACTACCACGACAGATGGATAACCAACAACGTTATGGAGTCCATATGCGTACTAAATTACCGTTTTCACCCCCATCGAATGGATGAAGGAAAAGATCGTGAGTGGAGAGTCATTTACGAAAGGCATGGATGGTCGAATGGACCCTCCATGTAACCGAATTAGTCTCTGTAGGGTTTAATCATAGGTTACTTAGGTTGCGCGTACGCATGATACTACATGAATGATATGATGCATTCTTATTCGTTTTCAAGTTTCACCCTCTTTAGTTTATCCCCAGAGAAGTCTCCACTATAAGGGCCATGGCCCCACCCACTACCCTGGGCGAGGGGGAGGAAAAGGGCGGAAGTTGAATAATGGGCGCGCGCACCTCGCACGACAATGGAGGTGTTTTCTACGGGGTGTATTTGTCTTTTTTAATGAATTGAATTTTTTTAGTCGCCACCTTATCTTCGCAGAATAAGGAAACCATGTTTAACTCCTTTATTCATTTAACCATAGTCTAGATTCGGGAGTGAAGGTACAAATTGGATGGCATGCATCCAATTTGCCCGTTTTTACGAACGACCACTACTTGCGAATTGGAGCTTTATAATTTGATATTTTTTGTTCCACAAAAGTGATTCGATCCTAAACGTTTTCTAAGTTACATCATCATACATTTTGTTTAGGTAATCACTTTTTAGCATATTTAACATTTTTTAACGACCGATTGTGTTTTAAGCCTATTCCTCTATCAATTAAAAATCCAATTGAAATTATTTTGTGAAATTCGATCCCATTATAGTTATTTATCAACAAAATTATATGTTAAAATCATACTCGGCTTTCAAATATTAAAATTTGCGGTTATAATTGGTGTTCATATTTATCGCTTTATAACGATTGTTAGAGTTCTAAGTGTATTTCGCTTTGAATTGATGAACAAATAGAAACTATTATTTGAAATTACATCATGTTCTGGTTATATATAAACAATTATAGTTAGCTAAATCATCCTAGGATTTCAAACATTAATACGTGTGAATACAATTTTTGTTCATATTTAATGCTATTAAATGATCGTCAGCGTTTTAGGCATACTTCTCTTTTAATCGACGAAACAATAGAACCTATTTTTAACATTGGAACATGTTTTTAACAGATGGAAAAAATATTGATGATGTCAGTCAATCTCCG
>ONZA01014857.1:18309-30204 GCA_900322205.1 Kewa caespitosa | reverse complement strand
TTTTTTTTTTTTTTTTTGGTCTTTATATAGTGAGAACTTTAACATGAATCAAGATCGAATGTTTTATGGTGATTTATCTGTTGCTGAGTATGAGGAAAATATGGAAAAGTTTACTAAATTTACGGAGGAAGAGGCAAAAACTAGAAACAATAGGTTCATATCGTGTCCTTGTTTTGATTTTAAAAATTACTTTGTTAGAGGACACCGATATGGTAACAGAGCAACTACATCAAAGGGGATTCGATCCTTCATATACGCATTGGAGATGGCATGGTGAAAGTGGGGGGTTCACAATTCATGGTGATGACGAAGTGTCTCAAAGTGGAGCCCATTCAGATGATCTAGTCCGAGATATTGCGGATCACTTTGCTGATAAGCCAGAAGTCCTTTACTCTATGTTAGGTGATAGTAAAAAACCTCACTTTTCTTGTTGTAGTAAGTGTACATAGTTGTCTGCTATCTTGAGACTGTACAACTTGAAAGCTGCAAATGGGTGGACGGACGTTAGTTTCACGACTTTGTTAATTGTTGAAGGATATGTTTCCCGATGTTAATGATCTTCTTCTACATAATCTTGATGCCAAAATAATATTATATCCCATGGGTACGGAGTATAAGAAAATACATGTGTGTCCTAACAAATGTGTACTCTATAGGAATGAGGTTGAGAATCATACCTTTTGTCCTAAATGTATAGTTTCACGGTACAAACAGAAGCATAATAGTAATTTTGATAAGGACCCTAGTGATATGCCAACCAAAGGGCTGCTGGCAAAGGTTTTGTGGCATCTTCCCATAACTACAGGGCTTAAACGCTTGTTTGCAAATCCTGAAGATGCTAAGAAATTAGTTTGGCATGCAAAGCGTGATATTCCAAATGACAAGAAACTTCGACATCTGGCTGACCCTCCTCAATGGAAAAAGTTTAATTTAAAATTTCCTTTGTTTGCAAAAGAACCTAGAAACCTAAAGCTTGGTCTATGTAAAGATGGGATAAACCCCTTTGGCAATATGAGTAGGAGACATAGCTCTTGGCCTGTTTTATTGGTGATTTACAACCTCCTCCGTGGTTATGCATGAAGCAAATGTATATTATGTTATCATTGATGATCTCAGGTCCAAAACAACCAGAGAATGACATAGATGTTTACTTGGCACCATTGCTTGAAGAGCTCAAGAAGTTGTGGGATGAAGGTGAGCCTGTGTTTTATGCATATCGTCAAGAGTATTTCACATTGCGTGCCATGCTATTTTGCACCATAAATGACTTCCCAACCTTTGGAAATTTGTCTGGGTATAGTGTTAAAGGTCAGAAAGCATGCCCTATATTTGAGGAAAATGCATACTCTTGTCAACTTGTGCACGGTGGTACAATTGTTTACCTTGGTCATCGAACATTTGTCCCAAATTCTCATCCATACAGACGGTTAAAAAGAGCATTCAATGGGAAACAAAAATATGGGAAAGCTCCAATTGCAATAAGTGAAAAGGAAGTATATAAAGGGGTTAAATACATCAATGTAGAATTCAGCAAATCACTTACTCGTGCAAGTTATAAGAGTTGTAAGAGTATTCGGAATAAAAGGCCATCATTCTTTCGTTATCTTCCGTATCGGCAGACCTTGGATGTAAGACATTTTGTTTATGTGATGCACATTCAGAAAAACATATGTGATAGTCTTATGGGGACCCTTTTGAACATACCAGGTAAGACAAAGGATTGATACAAAGCTACACTTGACTTGGTTGATATGGGGATACGACGAAAATTAGCACAAGAAGAGAAGGATACACGCACTAACTTGCCACCAACTTGTTACACTTTATCAAGAAAGGAGAAAATTAGCTTTTGCAATACATTTCATGGTGTCAAGGTCCTAAGTGGGTATTCTTCTAACATAAGTCGCCTGGTCTCTATGAAAGATCTGAAATTAGTGGGTTTGAAGTCTCACGATTGTCACACCCTCACGCAACAATTGTTGCCCGTCGATATCAGATCCATATTGCCCAAGCATGTTAGAGGGTCTATCACAAGACTTTGTTTCTTCTTCAATGCCATATGTAGTAAAGTGGTTGATCATGAGAAATTTGATGAATTACAAAGTGAAGTTATCGTGACATTGTGTCAACTTGAGATGTACTTTCCTCCTTTTTTCGACATTATGTTACATCTAGTTGTTCATTTAGTGAGAGAGATGAAAGAAATCGGACCTACTTTCTTTCATTGAATGTATCCTTTCGAGCGGTACATGAAAGTGCTCAAAGCGTATGTTACAAATCGACATCGACCCAATGCAAGCATGGTCGAGGGCTACATAGCAGAGGAGGTTATTGAGTTTTGAACAAGCTCCTTATCTGACTCACAAACTATCGGTCTTCCCAAATCTTGTCATGAAGGAAGAATGGAATGGCAAGTAACACGAGGACGCAAAGTGATAACCCTAAGTAGTGATGACTTCCTAATGGCTCATCTTTACATATTGCATAATTTAGAGGATGTGAACCCGTATGTTGAGATGCATAGGACCCTTATAAAGGAGAAGAATCATGGATGACTGATAAGGATGTACTTATGGAGCATAATCAAAGCTTCATCAAGTGGTTCAATGATGCAGTTAATGAGCATGTTGTATCTGACACTATAAGATGGTTGACCTATATGGCAAACCCAAATGTCACATATTAGAGTGGGTATGACATCAATGGATATTCATTTTAAACAAAGAGCTTGGATGATAAGAGCACCACGCAAATTAGTGGTGTGGCTTTATTAGATGAGGCATTGCATGTGTCTAGTTCCAAATATAGGAACATTGTATATGAAAATATGTCATATTATGGGGTCATTGAAGACATGGGAGATTGATTATCTAAAACTCAAGGTACCTGTGTTCCGTTGTAAGTGGGTTGACAACAACAGTGGGGTCCGATTTGATGATTTACGTTTTTGGATCTTAATAGGAAAGATTTTAGTGACGAACTGTTCATCTTGGCATCCCAAGCAAAACAAGTTTTTTATATCATCGACCCGCGTGACAAACAGTGGTCTATAGTTCTTCAAGAGAAGAGACGAGCTTTGTCGGCTGAAGATGGAATTGATATTTCCAAGGCCCCTCCTTTTTCCCCACACCATCGTCAAATGTGGCTAGTTGATGATGAAAGCAACACAGATACATTCCTTGAACGGGATGATCATACTGAAGGCTTATGGGTTGAAGATGCAATTAGGAAAAAAAGAAAGAGGAATGAAAAATAGACTTAATGTAACTTTTTAATTTTTGGGTCGAATAAAGTTATTACAAATATTTGTAACAGATTTTTGGATTCTTCATGTTGTTTTTTTTGTTATTTACCTGATTAAAAAATAGTTATTATTGTGACTTGCACATAATCAATTCAAAAATAACAAAATTGATGCTTAATGGACAATTTTGATGTTTTGATGCTTTTGTTTAGAATTTAGTTACCCGTGCTTGTTCCCTATTTATAACACACCACCCATGTTTATAACCCCTCCACCCTATCAAATACACATGTTAGCTCACTCCCCATCACAGCCCGACTCAACAAACCTCGTGCATTGCCATCAAACCCACCTGCTTACACACCCTCGGACTTTGCATTGCCATCAAACACACCTACTAGCTATCTTTCGAGCATACCCCGACTCTACAAATCCCCTAACTACCTCACTGTACTCCCTTACCATAAAACCCACCAGCTAGCTTGCTGTCCAGCACACCCTAGACCCTGCATTGCCATCAAACACACCTACTAGCTCACTTTTGAGCATACCCCGACTCTACAAACCCCCTGACTACCTCATTCTACTCCCTTAAAATCAAACCCACCGGCTAGCTTGCTGTCCACCACACCCTAGACCCTGCATTGCCATCAAAGACACCTACCAGCCCACTCTCCAGCAACCCTTGACTCAGCAAATCCCTTGCATTGCCATCACACCCACCTACTATCTCACTGCCCAGCTCACCCACACCCCTGTATTGCCATCAAACCCACATGCAACCTAACTTTCAAGCAAACCCCGACTCTAACAAACCCCTAACTACCTCACTATACACCCTTACCATCAAGCCCACCTGCTAGATTGCTGTCCAGCACACCCTAGACACTGCATTGCCATTAAAGACACCTACTAGTTCTCTCTCCAACCACTCTCGACTCATCAAATCCCCTGCATTTCCATCACATCCACATGCTAGCTCACTTTTGAGCATACCCCAACTCTACTAACCCCCTTACTACCTCACTCTACGCCCTCACCATGAAACCCACCTACTAGCTCGATGTCTAGCACACCCAACTCCTCAAACCCTGTGCATTGTATGGCCACTGTACCAGCACCCCCCTCTAGTAGAACATACTATACATGGTCACTATCCAGCACCCCCCTCAACTAGGACCGACCGTCCACTATTTATTCATAATTTACCTTTAATGTTGACAGAAACATGGCTTCTAGACAGAAGGGCATGCGTACGACAAACTCTACCAAATCAGGTAACGATGCCAATGATCATAGTAGTTATGAGGCAGGTGGTAGAAAAGCAACTAAGTTTCAAGATTTGACTGTCAAGTGTAATAAGGGCGAGAAGACCAAATTGGAGTTCGATAATGACCTTGAGCTAGTATGTCCAGAGCGTAAGTCGTGACTTAATTATCATGGACTTGGTCAAAGCAAAGTAAACATTGCCGAATTTCAGCATTGGCCTCAAGTAGATCGCCAAGTCAAATAAAACATGTGTGAAGATGTTTTGGTAATGTGCTCTTTAGCCTTATTGACATTAGTTCACATTATGCACTTGTTTTATTTCATGCCCAGTCCTTAAAAGTTTCTATCGACTAATGAAGTAGCTACATTACTTTCATAGTTTTCTTTCATAAATTATTTTCTCAAAAAGTGTAGCAAGCACCAAGCCTGCATAAAAGTTCTCATTGTTAGTTATCATGCATTTTGTTTTATCTTGTGTTTTGTTTTTTTTTTTTTTTTTTTTTTTTTTTGTAGAAAACTTTTGAATTTGAGGCATTAAAAAAGCCAAAGAAGCAATGGATATCATATATGGGAGATCGCTGGAGGGACTTCAAGTCAACTTTGGCTAGGAGATCATTTATAAAATGAAAAGAAAAGAAACCCTTGTGACATGTACAACTACCTTGACCCCAATACATGGGCCAAGTTCAAAAGACAATGACTATCACAAGACTTCCAAGTGATAATAGTCATTTTACTAATTGCATTAAGCATGCTAGTGTTATGACAAAATTGCTTACTTTGCAACATTGGTTATTTGTTTACAGGCCAAGCTAGCAGTTGCTAAAGCAAGTCAAGCACGAAATCCTTGGGTTCACACCATGTCTTGGGGAGGATACAGGGCGTTGGGGAAGAAAATGTATGAGAGAAAATTAAAAAAGAAAGTTCAAGAGAAAATGGATACCACGGGTATGACTGAATAGGAGGCATGTTTTTCCATATCCATCCATCTCCTATTCGGCGACATGAAAGGTTTAAAGAGGGAGTGAAGAGGAAGGGTGGTAGATATACTAATGATGCATCTCAAGCACTTGGTGAAAAGATTGTAACTACACCTTTCATATGATAATTTCAAGTTTGGTTTATATGGTATTTGGAGATTCAGCTTTTGCTTGGTTTATGTTTAGAGGATTGGTGTTGGTTGATACACCTTGTTGCGTATGATAGGTGGTTTTGTTTGTAGATTTGGGGTGTTAAATAGTACTTGATTTGATATATGATTGTTGTATTTGGTGGTTTATTTTGGATAATTAAAATCTTTTTAGCTTTTCAAGTGCACTAAGATGACAAGTCACAAGGTGGTTAGAGAACAAGGAATGTGCTTGCAATCTTCTGCTGTTTTTTAGCTTCTTTACATTCTTCGCACAATCTTCCTATTTTAATCATAGAACAAAATTGCACAAACTAACATGACAAGTCAGAAGGTGGTTACAGAAAAAGGAAATTTACTTCATTGGCTCAATCTCTACTCTTTATTATGTTCCATAGTGGTGCAAAAACATGGTACATTTGGGGTAAATCATTGAACAGAGTAGTGTTTCACTCATTTTGGTGGGTTGAAATGCATACTGATGGTCATGATAGTCTTATGCAATTTTGAAGTTAGTTTTAACAATTTGGACGCCTTCAAACTACATGTTATACTTGTCTCTAGATGCATTCATGGGTCAAATTCTTGAGGAAACTTTGACAAGTAGCTGGACGCATTTCCAATTTTACACTTGTTCTCACTATCATAGGATAATCGTACTCAACAAGAGTCTCAAGGAAAATTCGTTGAAAGCAGGAGGGAAGACATTCTAAAAACATCACTGGATAAATATGATCATCCCGAACGTGTTAGGGGTGCTGGGAGTCAAGTTCGCATTAGAAAGTATCTTGGACCATTAAATTCGAAGAGACAAGGTCCGCGTGAAGATCATTCTCAATGCAATGAAGTCATGGAGCTAATGCAACAAATGATGTTGAACTTGTACTTGAATCTTGGACTACCACCACCGGATAACCTTTCTCTTATGCAGCTGCCCTCTCATGCCTTGAAAACGTATAACAGCTTGTCTAGGGTGGATTCACCTATAAAACAACACGCCATCACTACTTTCCATTAGCAAAGGGTGACGTCTAAGATCACCCAATCTGTGTGCAAGAAGTTGGTTTTGACAAAGGATGTCAAGATTGGAAAAAACACTAAGAGTAGCCCTATGGATGAGGTGCCATATCCAATCGGAGACTTTGATGTAAGTATTCATTGAATTAAAATTTTTGTTTCTTATATTCTCACTTTGTTCAATGTAAACTATTCTTGTTTGCATTTTCCTTCTTGATGTAGGATGGGACCATGTGTCGAGTTTTTGTTGCGGATCCGAAAATGCGACTTGTATCACATAGAACAATGTACAATTTTAAGAAAAATCATTATGCAAAATTAGCGGTTGTCACACTTAAGGTAATAAATGATGCACTGGTGGATGGCGATGCACTCTTACTAAATCCCGATGATGATGCACTTAGTTAGGGCAAGCAAAGAGTCACTTTGTGGTATGGCCTATAAAACATATCAAGATCGGTGTAGCTGAGAATGAGGACGTATAGTCTGAACTTGAAATGAATCCTCTTTAATTCTTTCAGTTGGCTCACTCTGCAGCAACCCTCGACTCATCAAATCCCCTGCATTACCATTGAACCCACCTGCTATCTCACTGTCCAGCACTCCCAGACCCCTGCATAAACCCAGTTGCAATCTCACTTTTGAGCATACCCCGACTGTACAGACCCCAGACTAGCATACTATACTCCCTTACCATAAAACCCACCTTTTAGCTTGCTGTCCAGCAAACCCTAGACCGTGCATTACCATGAAACACACCTACTATTTCACGCTCTAGCTACTCTCAACTCATCAAATCCCTTGCATTTTGATAAGATCCACCTGTCATTGACCCAAAGTCGCTTTCTCCAATATGCAGGCAATTTTATTGTATCTTAAAGTTAATTTCGGATGATAGAGCTATCAGTATTTGAATGGATAAAAGGGTGGTCGGTGAAGAATATGATTTTTTCTTGACCAAGGAAAACATCATGGACCTATAAGCGATGGAAGAATTACATGTTTCTTGCATTCAGTTATTGCTCAAGTGAGATATTCGACCTTTTCCTCCTTTTCCTCCTTTTTTCTCTTCTGAATTTTATGTGAATGAAATAGCTAAAACACATATATGTACGCGTATAGGATTATGCATCATATGTGTTTTCTTCAAAAGCGCCCATGGATTGGTTTTTGTGTCCAATTCATATTTACATTGTTTTGATTGAAAAAAAAGAAGAGGATTGCTTACATAGCAAAAACCATGACCGAGGGCAAGAAAGAATTTATCTTGAACCGTTTATCGAGGGGTACATTTATAGCTAATCATTGTAACATTATGTTTTTTTGTTTACCTAGAATCTTTTCTTATTTAATTTCTACAAATATGCTACCATCACTGGATGTTATGTGTGATTAGACCAAAGGAAGCAATTGTATATTGGTTTGATCTTGTATGGGGCGCAACTTGCGAGGATTTGGTATCGTCACTTGAAAAGTAATTTTTTTCCATGCGTTATTAAATTTTGGATGAATATTTATTTTATTATCATTTTGCATATCTCTTTTGCACGGCCATGAGTACATACCAAATGAATGCGGCGATAAGGGAACACCAACAAAAAAAGACTACAATGGAAACAAATTCATGTGAGTTAATACTTTTAGCCAACATATACATTAGTGACTATCGGAGCTCTAATTTTTACTGCAGCCCAGGCCCCTAAACTATCAGGATCGGCCTTGTGTGTGGGAAACGTGTCTCTTAGTGTTGTTGTGTGTGTGGGCAGGGGTCTGATATGGTGGGTTGGGGGTCCAACGGTGGGGAGACAGGTCTGCTCCTGCGTGAGTGTGGGTAGGGGGTTTTTGCTGGTGCAGTGTGTTGGTGGGAAGGGATTTCGCTTTTTCGTGTTGGTAAGCGGAATGTGAGGTGTGCTGACTTGTGTTGGTGTGCAGGAGGTTTGCGGGTATAGAATAGGATGATCCCGACTTTGTTTGATGAGTTTTAGTTCATTAAAGTACTTTATTTTCTTGTGTAATGGATTACCTGAATTTAAACCAATGATACTTAGGGCCAAAGCATTAAATCTTACTAATGCTTTCATAAATTCATGTCAGTCAATACTTACCTATATTTTTGTCTTTGCACATATATTCTTTTCATTAATTCATTGGTTTATTATTTTTGTTTGTAGTACCATAGACTAGATGGAAATAAAGAGTGTGGGTACTACATTATGGCATATATGAAGGAGATAGTCAAGATGGAACATGACGACATCGATTTCAGTGTGGTAATTCTTTATTGGCATTATTTTATTTGACTTGAACGGACTGGTGAAATAGTGTCATGGTGAATTTAAAGTTAACCTAATTTTTGGTTGTTTATGACTTTGTAGCGTTTTACAGATGTTGAAGCAACCTACCCCAATGAAGATTTGAATGTAGTTCATGATCGATGGGTGCAATACCTAACGATCAAGGAATTGGACAAATTGAGCTCGTAGATGTATTTGAGTACTTAACAATTTATGGGAATGATTTCTTTCATATTTTTCTTCTTTTTGAAGACTTGGTAGGATATATTTTTTCTTTTTAAGATTGACTCGTGTTTCCTTAGGGTTGACTTGTGTTTCATCATGAGATGAGAAACACTCATTTTGTGTTGACATATTATTATTTTATTTTTAATTTAAGAATTGAGAAGTTATGGATTTGTTGACAGACACCTTAATCGAATTTCCCAAGTGTTTGATTTTCATTTGTTCACATGCAAGATCATTATTGAAAGTTATTTTAATGTAAGGTCATCATATATTATCCGGAAAAAAAATATTAAAAAAATAATACAATTACAACGTTTATTTTACAACATCAAAATTCCATATAAAATAAGACGCTATTATGAATGTTATTGTGAAAGATCTGTAGTAACTGTAGTCTATTGCTACGGTTGTAATGATATAACTGACGTAAATTAGTAATAGTATACTACGATTAAATTTAAAAAACAATAGTAAATATATATTTTACTACGGTTTAAAAAACCACCGTAATGTATTTTTACTATGACACCCATATGTACTACGTGTTTTGGATGGGACGGACCCGTCTTAATATGGGTGTTTCAGCCGTAGTAGTATGCCTTTTCTTTCATAGTGATTGTAGATAGCTTACCAACTTAGCATGCCGTGAGTTCAATTTCTCCTGCCCATGAATGTGCTTTAGTTCCTCATTATCCGAATGTAAAACGAATGGTTTGGGCTTCAAATAATGATCCTAATGCCTCAAAGCTCAAATCATTGCATAGCTCCCAATCATAGTTCGAGTAGTTAAGCTTGGCCCTGCCCAACTTCTCGCTAAAATAGGCCACGAGCTTCTTCTCTTGTAGCAAAATAGCCACAATTCCGGTACCACTAGCATCACACTCAACCTCGAACAACTTCTCGAAATCGGGATAAGGAAAGAACCGTTGCTTGGCATAGTCATTCCTTCACTTCTTCAAGTGCCTTAATAGTTGCGTTTCCCCATATGAACTCACCTCTCTTCATTACATCCATCAATGGAGCAGTGATAGTACTGATGTCCTTGATGAAGCGTTGATAGAATCATGCTAGACCAACAAAACTTCGTACCTCTGTCACATTCTTTGGGGTTGGCCACGATGCAACGGCCTCTACTTTAGACTCATCCACCTTGACATCATCCTTAGACACCACATAGAAAAGAAAGATCACACTATTCACCATGAATGTAAACTTTTTGGGTTTGGCAAAGAATTGTTACTCTCTAATTTTCGCAAGGATACGTTGTAGATGATTCAAATGCTCCTTTTTGTTCGTGTTGAAGATCAAAATATCATCAAGGTAGACCACTACAAACCACCCAATGAACGGCCTTAAGACTTGGTTCATCAATCGCATAAAAGTGCTCGGCACATTGCATAACCCAAACAGTATTATGAGCCACTCGTATAGGCCTTGCTTTGTTTTGAACATCGTCTTCCACTCATCCCCTTCTTTGACTCTCACTTGATGGTACCCCAAACGTACATCGATCTTAGAAAACACCACTGCTCCATGTAGCTCATCTGACATGTCATCAAGCCTCGGCATAGGAAAATTGTATTTGACAGGGATATTGTTCATAGCCCGGCTATCAACACACTTCCTCCATGTTCTATCCTTCTTTTGAACCAGAAAGGCGGGTATGACACAAGGGCTCAAGTTGTCTCGAACATAGCCTTAATAAGATAGTTCCATGATTTGTCGTTGATGTTCTTTGTCCTCTTCCGGATTGAATCGGTAAGTGGGCTTATTGGGCAATACCGCTCTTGGGAATAGGTCAATCTGGTGCTCAATCCTAGAAATGGGAGGTGGGCTGGAACGTATATCCTCTGGGAATACATCCTCGAACTCATGCATGAGGGGTTGCAAAAGGGGAGCAGCTCCCTCTTGCTCGGTGTTGGCCTCGAGAAGGATGAAAACATATTCTTTACACTTCTCTTGTTTAAGAACCCTTGGTACTTCTTTTTCTTTGATGAAAAAACTTTCTTTCTTAGGGGCATCTACCTGCACATTAACAAACTTAGGAGATAACGGTTTCAACACAAACTTCTTGTTACCAATGGTTACCGTGTAGGTGTTCTTTCTCCCTTAATGCACTATTCCTTGATTGTACTGCCAATGCCTCCCAATAAGTAGGTGACATGCCTCCATGGGTACCACATCACACCACAATTCATCATAGTAGTCAACTAACAAGGACCCCACCAAAGCTTGTCGCTTCACCTTTAGATCATTACCTTTTTCTTAGCCATTATAGGGAATAGGGCGTAGGATGATTGCATGTCACTAATTCTAACTTGTCCAGCATCTTAGCAGCTGCAACATTGGTGCCTGCACTACTATCAATGATCAAGTCACATGTACAGTCCTTGACCTTGCACTTGCTATGGAATAATTGTTCACATTGTGCATTATCTTTGCTCATGGGTTGCATGTGTAGGGCTCTCCTAAAAACAAAGCTAACACCTCCTACTTCTGGTTCAACCTCCTCAGCATCCTCCTCCTCTTCTCTATCTTGTTGCTCAAATTCTTCTTCTACCTCGGCATCATGCAATGCCCTTACCTCCATGGCCGTCATCACCCATTTCTTAGAATAATCTTGAGCAAAGTGCCCAAACGTACTCATAGAACATAGGGTTGGAACTAGAGCCCATGGTAGTGGACTTAAAACCTTCACAAAAATTACTTTTGAC
>ONZA01014856.1:59545-69741 GCA_900322205.1 Kewa caespitosa | reverse complement strand
AGAAGCAATCAATTTAATTTAATAATTGAATTAAGTAGCTCAGTTGTTCTTATGAGAGAAAAAAGATCATGATAATCGTAGGTCTGACGTTAGATTTAGTGTTATCCACAGATTTAGACATGAAACCCTCGTCATCTAAGCGTACATATATTAGTTACCAAATAATTACATAATAACAAGACAACATGAATCTATATATAACCACCTAGATAAAGCCGATATATGAAGTCAGATCACATGCAAACTATAAACTTCTCATGATCACCACCATGTGGTTTAAGTTTGATTATACAGAAACCAAGTCATAATCAATATTAGTAGGGTGAGAGGGAGGCAATGTAGGGGATGTACAGAGAGAGATAGATCATTATATGAAATAGGTCTCTGCATAGCTTTACTACTAGCCACATATGCAATCATGAACTCTATTCATCTAAGTGCAAAATCAAATCATGCACCTTTTATCTAAGTTCATAAGCAAATAAGTTTTATTCACCCAAAGTATGATGGTCGACGATATCCTTAAAAACACACACCTAATGCAGCAAGCGATTTGAAATAATAGCCAGATTAAGTAGCCAGAGATGTCCTTATGAGAGATAAAAAGATCATAGTCACAATAGTCCTCGAGTAGATTTAGTGTTATCTACTAATTTAGACATGAGACTCTCTTCACCTAATCATATATCTGTTAGTTACAACATTTTTAAAATATAATGAGACAACATGCATCAAAAAGACAAATGATTAAAACACCCTTATAGTTGGACATTGTCGCTTAATCATTTGCAAATAAGAACCTACACAAAGCCAATATATGAAGTCTTCACATATGCAAACTACTACATTCTCATGTAAAGCACTTGTCCAAATAAGAACAATATGTAAACAACATAACCCAAAAATAAAAGATATAAAGACGATGAGGATGGGAGATACAAAATTTTTTACATCCTTGAAGTCTGCCCTATAGCTGGGAATCGGTTCATAAAAGCTTGCAGCTCTTTATCATCCTCGAAAGAAAAAATACGAAAAGCAAGATATTTAATAGAAGTATTTGTTTTACAAAGCTTATGCCTACAATTCTAAAGACATAGTATAGAATTTTTCATGTATTCTTTGCACAATCCTGTAAAATAGTTTTTCAAGAGCAATGCAATAACACATGACAATATCTCTATTTTATTTTATCTGCTTTTCCTCTCTCAATCTGTCCCCCGTTTCTCAGTACATTTGCACCAGGGGCATACTAACTCTTGGCAGTTTCTACATATTCAAAATAATAAAGTACTCCCTCCGTCCGAAAAAGAAGTTTACATTTTACTAAATAGAGTTATCGGAAAAAGAAATTTACATTTCCTTATTTAGTAGTGAATCACATGTGAAATGACTAAAAAGCCCACTAGTGGGTCCCGTTTTGTACAAACTTCCACATAAAGCAAGGACATACTTTTACTCATTTTTCTTAATCTTTGTGCCCAAAAGAAATGTAAGCTTCTGTTTGGGACGGAGGTAGTATGATTAAAAAAACAACGTATAGAACATTTCATATATTAGTATAAGCCATGGACTTATTAGTGAATTATAACTTCTTTATACTTTCTTCTTTAGATGAATTCATAATCTCAAATTCTTTCTCAACAAAAATTATAATAAACCAGGACACAGTGGAATAGCAAATTTCAAACGGAGGTTAAAATACCATAACATAAATTATGCATTCACATTATACCATGTCACTTACTCAACTAACTAACATTTTATTATTTCAAATAGGATGCAACTAGTGGAAGAGAATTTAGTTAATATAAATAAGACATTAATGAGTGCGAATGTGCAAGTGATGCTGACAAATTCTTACAACCAAATATAATGAAACAAATAGTGGATAGAAGTGATTGTCCACAGGTACCATATTAATATCAATAAGATTTTGTTGTAAAGTAAATATTTATGATGAATTCACTACTTAATTGTGTCAAACCATACGCACGAAGGCGATTTTATAATTCAGGTTGATGTGCATAGTGTTATCATGGATCAAAGTTTGTTTTACACCTCTTCCCGTGACCATTTGAAATGGATTGAAATTCATGAAGGCCTGGAGAGTGGGTTACAAAAATTTTGTTTCAATACATTTATAACTTATGTCACTAATTTATTGCGAGGTATACAAATGATAGAATTTTGAACTGTATGAATATGTCTGTTTTGGGGTTTTTCTTGGGCTTGAAGTGGTCCCTTGAAACTCAAAGAGTCGAACTGTCAGCGAGCTGCTTGAGGAGGTAAGGACTCTGGGGTCTTCTGGGATAACCTGCAAAAGAGAAGAGGTAAACTGCCCCTGGCAAGGTCTAGGGATCGTTCCTCCGATGCCAAAGTTATTTCGGGACAACTGATGAGGTGCTCGGCCATGTGAGACACCGAGGGGCAAATAAATAGCGTGATGAAGTACTTCGGACTCAGGCACTCGAAGAATAAGTGCTGAGAGGGAAGCATAATGAATGCGTACTTAATGAGAAAATATTTTGTTGTACCTTCTTAGAATGTGTATAGGTCCCTTTTATAGGACCTTTGATCTTCCAAACCCTAGCTAGGGTTTGAGCTTTTTTGAGTAGCTAGGCGGTGCTCCACCAGGCTGGCCGATTCTATGGGCTCTTGCCTGTCCTTGCGCCTCCTTCTATTTGAGGAAAGGTCCACCCATGCCGAGCAAATATGGAAAAGATCTGTTAAGTCATCCTTCCTTTTCCATGGCATGATCCTCCTTAGGAAGGGATGGTACCTCGTGTCTGTGCTCGGCAAGCTACGAATTGACGGAATGCCCCTTGAATGGGCATAAGTCAATGGTCAATTAATGTTTGGGGAAAATGGGCCGAAAAATTTGCCCCTCGGATTAGGTCAAACTTCGTCTTCTGAGGTCTGCCATGATCCAAAATGTTCTTGGGAGGGTGCTTCGGTGCGTCTTTCATGGGAGGAGACCAATGGACTGGTGAGAATTAATTGAGCATGACTCGTGTCAGCCATCCAAGTGCCCCTAAGGTTTCACCTTGTGGTCCTTCTATAAATAGGCGCAGCCTTCTTTATTTGACCCCCTCCCTATTTAGGTAATTTCTAGGTAGAGAAACTTTCCCTCTTTAGAGAGAGAACAAACCAAAAATTCAAACTCCTCGTCTTTGATTCTTCAAGTACTTCGAAGCTTAATCTTCAAGTACTTCACCTTCTAATCTTCAAAGGCTTCGGCTTCCAATCTTCAACTACTTCATTCAGAGTTTTAGCCCTTTCAGGTAACTTATCATCTTCTCTTTGCATTTCATATTATGAAGTTTTCCTTTTTAATATTTTGTGGCCCACCCCCGAAGTTTGCATCTGGTAGCTCGGCCAGGGGGGAGAGAGATTACCTAGGGGAAGTCCGAAAACGGAAGGCTGAGTACTTTAGAGTCGTAGAGTTTGTAGAGAATGTGCTTGTGGCTGGCCACCTGGCTAGGGGCGGGAGTATCATAAACCAACCCCCTCTAAAAGCTTTTGGCCCAGAAGGGTTGAATTGGATGTCGAAAAATCGGAGTCGTTCGGGCAAGAGTGGAGGGCTCTTTATGACAACCCTAATCCCTTCAACCGCTTGTCGAAGTCTAGACTTACTTTGGGCCCAAAACGCACTTCGCTACCCCTTTCAGAGAGGCTTGAGACCCACTGTGGTGAGGGGCCTCCGAAGGGGGGTAAGTCACCTTCAGTTTCGGCGGGCTCAGTGGTACTGGCGTAGGATCGACAACCAGTGAGGGGGAAATCAACAACACAGAAGAGAACGGTTCATTCTAAGAGGTCAGTGAGGGAGCGGCCTCATGACCTCAGGGACGAGTCCGCGCCGCCATCTGTCGGGCCTACTTCTTCTCGCCTTCATGAGAGGCGAGGGGTTGTTTTTTATGAAAACCCCAAGTCCACTTCGTTTCCCTGTAAGTTGATTTTGTTATTGTTTTTGTTGTCTTATGTACCCGGGCTCCAGCGCTGGCAGTGAGCTCTTTATCTTCCAGAGTAATAGTACCGTGCCGACCTCCATACCTTGTAGATCGTCGGGTGGTGATGGCGACAACAATATTGGGTTCAGATCCTCCGAGAAGAATAGGAGGCCGGGGGAGGATATAAAGTGCAGCTGGATAATCAGGAATGATGAAGTGGCATCGATGACGGGGAAGTTTCGTTCGTCAGCCGATATAAAATTAGTGAGGTCGGGGACGAGCAACAGAGTGTTGAGGCCTCCGTCGTCTTGCATTATTACGAGAAGATTAATGAGTGAGGCAGGATTTAGGCTGCCTCTTTACCCCTTCACCCTTTCTCTCTTGCAAGACTACAGCCTTGCCCCCTACCAGTTGGCTCCGAATAGATGGTTGAAGATCACATACTTCATTGTAGACTGTAAAGTCCATGGGGTAACACCAAGCGTAGGACTATGGATGGCCATCATTAAGTCCATCACTCTGAGAAATACTAACGAGGGATTTTTCCACATGACGGAGAAATCGAAATACGTCGTGGGGCCTCCTCGTCCCAGTTCAAATCATGGTAGGAAGAAGAACGTCGTCTTTCTTCAGGGCTGGAAGGACGAGGTGACAAGGGGCATCCTGGCGTGGAATGCGGCCAAGTTGTTGAGTTTCTCCTTCGAAGCTAGGGGGGCCCACAACTCTAGAGCCAACCTCGACGCCCAAAAGTTTTTTTGATGGGAGGTCAGCATGGGTCGAAGACCCGGGTGAAGATTCCCATGTACTAGCAACCGTTGCAGAGGTGGTTGGAGGACGAGGACTTCCTCGTCTTCATTGGGGTCAACCGGAAGTGGAGCATGGGTACTCTTAGTAGCCTGCTTTGTTTTGCCTTGAAATTTTCCGCTATTTTATCAATTTACTGATCCTTCCTTTTGCAGACGAGGCGTTGGAGACCCTGAAGGAGAGCCAGGACAACAAGGACATCGAGGGGAGGACCTCGACCACGGAGGTTCACGCAAGGATGGCCGAGGAACTAAAGCTTGTGGAGGACGAGCTCCTCGATTCCATAAGTGTACGCAACTTTCGTCTTCGTTTGTTATTTTGTTAGTTGCTGACTTAGTTCTTCTTTGCAGTCCGTCCTAGTTGGGGTGCCCAAGAAGAAGAGAGCTTCCTCATTGGCTGGAGTCAAGAGGTCGAGGGCCAGTTCCTCTGACCTTGCCCCCATCCTTATCTGTGACGATATGGAGGAAATAGTGGTCGACTTGCAGGGGACTCCGGCTAAGAAGTCGTGCCTTGAGCCGAAGGAGAGGAACTCGACCGGGGGAGCTACAGAGAAGGTTCCTCATTCTGCTGAAGAGAAGGGCAAGGGCAAGGTCACCGAGGAGCGGCCGTCGGGGACCTATACCAAGGATGATTTTATGGTCGAGGTGGAAATCCCGAATGGGGTTCCTTAGCCTTTCTCGATGTTCTTCCGGTGGAGTAGGGAAGGGAAGATGAAGGTGGCAAATTACGCCATGCAGCACTTCGTACCCATCGAGGATGTCACCGCCATGGGGATGAACTCGGAGTTGGCTCGGACCGTCTCACTGAAGTTGGCTCACGATGTATGGAGTTTGTCTTTTGTCGTTCTTTTTTAGTACGCCATTCCCTTACTAAGGTAGGTCTTACCGTAGGTCTATCTCTTGATGGCGTACTACGACTGAGTGGACGCCGACCTCCGAGCACGACTAAAGAACACCGAGGGTCGCCTAGGTGCTCAGGACAAGCTGCTCCAGAAGGCCTGTGAGGAGGCCGCAGTTGCCGAGAAGAAGGCTCGAGAGGAGGAGATCACCCAGCTTGGGGTTTGCTTGGAGAATGTCGAGGCCGAGGCCAAGTCGAATCTGAAGAAGGCTGAGGCTATTGAGGCCGACGTCTCCAAGAGGACAGCCAAGGTGGAGTCCCTTCGGCAGGAGGTGAAGGAGGTGGCCTAGAAGAGGGAGATCCAAAAAGAGGAGGCTTACGAGGAGGTCTTCGGCTTGGTCGCTGGTTTCAAGGCAGTTTGGGCCACCTTGGTGGTGAACTAGATCGAGGACGCCCAGGGTGCCAAAGCTGCTGAGGAGATGAGGGCCAAGTTGGAGAAGATCCTGGCCTATAACCCAAGGAAGGAGTTCGGCTCTTCGCCCTTCGCCTGTTTAGCCGACGTTGTCAACGCCGGTCCTCTGGTGGGAAAGGCTTCATGATGCGTCCCACTAACCAGTGTAACGAGGCTCTCTTGGCGGAGTCATCGGCGGCCGAGGATGACAAGGCCGTGCAGTAGGGTCGTCCGAGGTCATCCAAGTGGGTCTCTCACTAAATACGAACATGATAATGTGTTGGCCTAACATGGTTATGAGTTGTTCCTACATGATAATGTGTTGGCCTGCTCGTCTTTCCTGTGGTCTCCGAGGTTGTTCTTCGTCGGGTGAACACATGGTAATGGGCAGGCTGCAGTATTTTTTGAGTGGTCTGCTGGAGCTCGGTGGGTAACCTACATGGTGATGAGTAGGTCGCCCTTTTTGGATCTTTCTCGGCTTTTTGCTCTTTAGCGCCTCTCGGCTGTAATCTTTTTGGATATCGATCTTTTTGTAACTTGAAATTACCTTTGTAATTTGTAACCAAGGTATCTTGTCTCGTTTTAATGGAAAAGGTTCTATCTCTCTTCGTCAGTCGAGCTTGTTTTCCCTTTTATGAAGTGTTTTTTTGAGTATAAGTTTGAACTGAATTGTTCATTTTAGGCATGCCTTAGATTGTCATCCCTCGGCTATGCCCCTACTCAAACGAATACAAAGTATGATTGTTGCCCGAAGTTGGGCAAACTATGTCCATTTCATATTGACTTAGGGGAGGGTCATATTCCCAAATTATGCCCCCAGGGTGGGACATTTTGATATAACTAACTTGGCAAAACTGGGATGTTTGTTTATCGTTATATTTTTTTGATCGACCTATTTTTTACTGTTCGTATATTTGCATCCATGACGGGGTCTTACTTTTGAAGTGATCCTCATGGTAGGACCTCGTTAAATGCTGTCCATGAATTTGACAAGATGAAAAATATAACTTTAAGGAACGAACTTTTTATTTCTGGCTGTTAAGGGGTGCCGACCCCAAGGTAACTTCCAAGATGAGTTCCTCGTTCGTGAAAGAAAAGATGCTCTTTGGTGGTGCCTACCCCTTAGACCAAAGAAATAGAATGAGCCACATGCAGTTCATATATAAAACTTGAGTAGGACGTTGATGTTCCAGGTTCTCGGAATCTGGCGCCCATCTATCTCCTCGAGGCGGTAAGTTTTGGGTCCTACGACCTCGGCCACTTTGAAGGGACCCTCCCTGTTTGATGTCGCCTTCCCATCTTCATTCAACCTCCCTGCTGACTCCACTTTCCGAAGTACTAGGTCTCTTACATGGAGTCTCTGAATTTTGACTCAGCGATTGAATGCTCGGGTCATCTTTAGCTTGTATACCTCTGCACGTAAGAGGGCATCACCCCTGACTGCGGGAAGCAGGTCTAGCTGATATTTCAGTTTCTCCGAGTTCTCTTCTTTATCGAAGTGTTCCATTCTCGGACTTCCTTTAATGATCTTGGTTGGGAGAACCGCTTCGGTCCGGTAAACCAGGTTGAACGGGGTTTCTCCTGTAATGGATTTCTTCGTGGTTCTTGTGGCCCAACGTACTTCGATCAGGTTTTCTGCCCACAACCCCTTAGCTCCATCTAGCTTCTTCTTGATCCCCATGACCAAAGTAGTATTGTTGGATTCCACTTGGCCATTGGTCTGGGGCCGAGCTACTGCTATGAAGCTGGCCTTCACCACGTGATCTTCTAACCAATCGGTTAGCTTCGGGGTGTCAAAGTGCCTTCCATTGTCGAAGATGATTTTCCAGCATGCCCCAAACCTCGTGAGGATGTTCTCCGGGATGAACTTCTTCACATCTGTCATCGTCATGCTTCTTACTGCCTGAGCTTCCACACCCTTTGTGAAGTAGTCTACCGATACTATGACGAACTTTACCTGGCTGACGGCTGGTGGGAAGGGTCCTAAGATGTCCATGTCCGACTGATGGAAGGGTAATGAGGCTAGGATGGGAGTGAGCTCGACGACAGGAAGCCGGGGTATGGGAGCGAAGTATTGGCACTTTTCACATTTCTCCACCATATCTGCCACATCTCTTTGGACGGTGGGTCAGTAGAATCCTAGACGGAGTACTTTGAGCACGACTGTTCGGGCTCCCTGATGAGTTCCGCAGGTGCCATAGTGCGTCTCTCACAGGATGTTTTCTCCTTCATTGCAGGGTACGCATTTTAAGAGGGGTGAGTGAAACCCTTCTTGTACAGTGTTCCGCCCTCGAGGATGAACCATTTGGCCTTATTCTTTAGCTTCTGTGCCTCTTTTACTTCTTCGGGTAAAATTCCATCCTACAGATATGAGATGATGGGGTCCATCAATCCATCAGATCGGTCCAGCACATCAATGGCTACCACTTCTTCGTCGCTTCGCTTCTCGATTTCTTCCCACAAGATGTTTCGGGGTAGGCCTTAGACGGACGTGCTTGCCAACCTGACCAGGGTGTCGGTGTGACATTTCTCCAATCTGGGGATGTATTTCACAGTTACTTCTTCCAGGTTCTTTATCAATTCATGAGCCTTTGCGAGGTAAGCTTTCATTCCCTTGCCCCTGGCTTCGTAGCTCCCGTCAACCTGGGAAACTACCAGCTGAGAGTCTATCTGGACTTGAATTTTTCGTGCGCCTGGAGCATGAGCGAGGGTTAGTCCGGCAAGGAGTGCTTCATATTCGGCCACGTTGTTGGAGGCTTGGAATTTGAAGCTTATTGCATATTCAAACACATCTCCTTCAGGGGATGAGATTACCACTCCTGCTCCGCTGCCTGCTTTATAGGACGATCCATTGACACTTATAGACCAATGGTCAACCCATGCCTTCGGGACGTGGTCCGAAGGCGTCAGCTAAGTGACAAAGTCTGCTAAGGCTTGGTTTTGATAGCCCTTCGTGGTTCGTAAGTGATGTCGTAGCAGGTGAGTTCGTGGGTCCATACCTTGATTCTCCTAGCAAACTCTAGTCTACCGAGCAACTTCTTGAAAGGCTGGTTAGTGAGAACCACGATCTGGTGCTCTTGAAAGTTAGGCCTCAGTTTCCTCGAGCTGATGAGGACTCCAAGGGTGAACTTTTCCGCGGTGGAGTACCTGAATTCTGCTCCACTTAGGGCATGGCTGGTGAAGTACACCGGCTCTGGTACCTTGTTTTCTTCTCGCACCAGTACTAAAGATATGGCTCTCTCTGATACGGTGAGGTAGAGGAACAAAGGTTCTTTAGACTTCGGGATGGAAATCCAAGGTAGGCTGCCAAGGTATGTTTTCAAATTTTCAAAGGCTTCTTGGGTTTTCTGCCCCCCTTCGAACTTGACCCCTTTCCTCAATGTTTTGAAGAAGGGGGCACACTTGCCGGCCGACTTGGATACAAAGCAGTTCAGGGCCACAATGCATCCTGTGAGCTTTTGGATATCCCTAATGCACTCTAGGGATTCCCTGTGCTGGACTGTTAGCACCTTTTCGGGGTTTGCATCGATGCCCCTTTCACTGACCATGAATCTGAGGAATTTTCCACCCCGTACTCCGAACACGCACTTACTGGGATTTAACATAATTTGTTCTCTCTTGATGGTTTCGAAGGTCTCTCTCAAGTCGTCCACGTGATTTGACGATTTGACGCTCTTCGTGATCAGATCGTCAACATAAGCTTATTTTAAGACTTTTTGCACCAGTCGTTGGAATGTAGCCCTTTTGTTCATCAGGCCGAACGACATCATTTTGTAGCAGAGGACTCCTTCGTCGGTGATGAAGGCTGTCAAGCTTTGATCTTTTTTGCTCATAAAGACCTGGTTGGACCCGAGAAGGCATCCATAAAACTGAGTAGCTCGTGGTCGCTAGTGGAATCAACCTGCATGTCTATTTGAGGAAGCGGAAAATGGTCTTTTGGGAAAGCTTCTTGAGATCGGTGTAATCTACGCGCATTCTCTTTGTTCAACCATTGGCCTTTTTGACCATCACCACGTTCGCTGATGTGTTTATTTTAACCACAAGTGCACGGCGCAGTTGTAGCTAGCACTGCAAGTACGGGTCTATGCCACGAAGACTAGATTTTTTTCAATCCTTTACTACAATTTTCTATTAGCTAGACAAATCACAATTTGATG
>ONZA01014856.1:17996-28724 GCA_900322205.1 Kewa caespitosa | reverse complement strand
TTTTTTTTTTTTTTGTAGTTAAACTGAATCTAAAATGGACAAAAATCGTTCTTGTGTGCTCGGACAATCAATAAATGATTATCTGGAGACAAGTTTATCTTTTGAATTTTCGTACAGGTTGACACCTTGTCACTTAAAATTCATTGTCTAACTCATTTAAAGTCGGATTGAAATAATTAAAAATCATGCGGGAAGCTAACTCAAAAGGATTTATTACGACTTCAACTGTCCTGGGCATCCCTTAGAATTTGGGTGAAATTTCAATAACGATTAGTGTATAACCTATTGTAATGGCTAATTATTTGTTAATCAGATAAGATTCTGGATTTCCATCCTTAATAAAAAATAAAGTAGACATTTAGGGATTTCTAAAGACAACTACCACATCCATAACCTTTTAGTAGTTTAGGAAAGGTAAATTTTCTAAGTTTACCTAGTGAAATGTCCATGGACAGGACCTGGAATTTCAATATTAATTCAACATAGAAAAATCTTAGGCCACTAAAACTAAATTGTGAAATTTTCTTGAGTACTTTTATAGGTCAATAGAACATATAAAAAAATGTTTTTTAATTTTGACTAACCAAAAAATCACAAAAAAGGTTTTAGTAACCCACTATTTAATTTAATGATTAAATAGTAAATGGTCTAAAACTGAGACGGTTTGGAGTCGCTGTGACCCATTCTTTTTAATTTCCGTGTGGAAGATTCATAAATAACTTAGGCTTTGAATTCTGCCCTTATTGATTTTTAACCCATGTATAATGATTTTTCCAAGTTGGGCCTAACCCACTGTCCCGCCTAGTTAAACTATCGATTTTGATAATTTTTAATAAATTCATTTTCAATTCAATAATCACAAATTTTTTTCTGTCTAGTCCTTCAATTAGTGTATTAGAACCCACATTTATTTCGTAATTGGTGGAGCCCATTTGTCTAAATTTCCATACCAAAAGTGCTAAATGGTTAATAATAAATTGTTACTCAAATTTGTCACCCAACACTAAATGATACCCATAGGCCTCTATGCCCCCGCATGACTTCATCCACGCCTCGAGCGGACTTTTGGTGACTCCCAGGAGTGAAGACCAACTTCAAACGATCAATTTTCAATATTAGGACACTTGTCCTTATTTTTAGGCTATTTTGCGCCAATCTTCCTATTTTTTGGAGTATTTTTTCATTTTGGAATATCATATTTAATTTTTACACCCGACCATGTAAAAAATTGTCTTTCGACATCATCTACTGAAATTGTGTTTATCGCTTTCCTTGAATGCTTGACATCACTTGTAAATACAGCTCGACTTTCATAATAAAATGAACCCAGTTGACAATTTTTAAATTATATTCGAAATATGATTCAATCTTGACATATTAGGCCCAATCATATCAGTTTGGGCAATGATGAGACTGCTTGCCCCGATATTAACTCCCTGTGGATTATCTTTAAACAAGATAACTCCCATGCAGATATGCCCACAGTGAAATTGCTTGGGTCTAAGCTCAAAATAATATGAATTGGCCCAATCTTTGGCCCTAGGGATGACAGTTGACTTGGCCGCCCCTCTTTGTATATCTTGACCTGAATAGCCATAAGTCCAGTTTAATCAATGATCAAATAACAGTTGTCAATTATCAACTGTCTCACACTTGCATTCTTGTTCAGACCTTTATACCGGCATGTCCTTATGATGTATGGCATGAACCCATGCATAATTCGAGGCTAGAATCGGACATTCGATTGTACGTGATCATGGGTATTCCACCACCTCCATATCAAACATTATCCTCAATTATCCCCAATGGAATATATACTCCCGCCTTGTGGAGTACCTAATGATTGAATACAAACAAATGCTTGCTAGTCCCCTTTTATTAGGCTCAGGGAAGTTACGGGGGGCCCATTCGCTTTTCCTACACAGCCACTCTTCATCTCATCAAGCCTACCATATCCATCAACTCCACATATCAAAATATAACCCCTTCACTCCCTGAGAGTTCATTCCTTTCCTCCAATGCTTATGCGCTTGAACGAAGTTCGGGTCAACCCATCCATCTCATTTGATTTCTTTTGGGATTCCCCGATTGTACGCTGGCTCGTCCCAGGAATACGTTGGTCATACTCCAACTAGCCCCACCCCTGGGTTGACACGACGCTCGGAATAAGTCATATGTGTTTGTCTCATGGCTATTACTTTTTTGAGCATGAACTTGCTCACCCATCTTTACCCGCTCCCACTAAGTGGATCCATGAACCTGCTGAATGAGTCCCCATACAAAATTACGTTAGGGATTTGATTCGTGAGTGGATTCAAGTCCCACGATGAGCGGTACGTAGTGGAGTACTACTGTATCCAAGCCTGCCATACAACGAAAGACATGTCTCTCCAACGGTCTATTTTTGCTCATTCGTATGCTAACTTCCAACGTGTATATCCAAGTGCTTGTTTCTATTTTGTACATTTGCATGCTAATTGCTTAATTGCTTTTCTTTCAATTAATTTGGGTTTAATCATGATCATCATCCAATTCACTCAAACATTAGAAACAATGACATATTAGTAGCTGCCTGACGCATGACGGATCTGGAAACGGGTCCACCTTTGATGTGTGTACCCTATAACTTAAATGCCGGACCCAGATCATCTCGTAGTTAGATCTTTTTTCTTATCCACCACAGAGTCACTATGATTTTTAGATGGTTTTTCCCTGATATCCATGTTTGGGTTCTAACAAGGTGGCGACTCCAAACCTAACTTCACAGGCTCTCGGGCCTCCGTGTGGGAGGGAGCGGCTCCCTTTCACAGGAAAACTTCAATTTTTCCCCGGTCCCACAGACTGGAAACTTCGCTGGGGACGGATGGTTGTTTTTATTTTATAAAAACAATCCATCCTCAAGAGGTTTAGACTCGAACATACGTCTTGTCCCTTTAAACAATAAACAAACTTTTACCCCGTGGATTTGAGTGATGATCATGATTGTAACCCTGTACATTCTTACTTGTATATATGTGCTATCTTGATTACGTGTTATTTGGAGTTACTTGTTTGACGATCGGTTCGCATACACACGCGTTGTATTTCGATTTCTAGGCATGGTTCCACCTCCTTGGTATGGGCCATTACTAGAATCACCTCAAAATACCTAAGGATGTATTTGTGCATACAACGCGCTACTTGTGACCTGTCATTGCACAGAGCATCCACCCCATGAAGCATATGACATATTAGGTCACTTGAACATAAATCTCTAAATGAAGGTTAGTGAGACCTTTAGGGTGCACTTGGACCAACGCATGATTGATCTAACGTTTGTGATTTTAACACTCATTGTATATACGCATTGGTACCAGCATATACACATTCACGTGTACATAGTCACATTTGGATCACCCCATCCACGTGTCTAGACTTTGTCCATCCTAGGTGAATTTGTACATGCTTACGTCCATACATTGACATGTGAATGTCATTTGTACATACACGCATTTGTGCATATGTCCATTCCTCATTAATTAGGGCCCATCGTTAGGAACATGCATCCATTTGCCTCTCGAGAAGGTCTTTTCTAAAACACATGAAGCCATTCATTCATCGAGTCTTGTCGGAATCTATCCATTGCATTTGTCGTGCACCTCTAGTATGTCTCACAAAACATATTTTGTTAGATGTCTAAGTCATCAGTATCCATTATCTTGTATTCACTCATCTGTCCTCCTAGGGGTCACATCTGCATTCGACTTTACAGGCATCCATGCACATGTTAATGTTCACGCACATCTACGAACACGCTTGTACATATTCATTTTCGACATCATGTAATGAAGTCTTGCACATATAGGTTGTACATAGACCAGCTTACACACTTTATATCATCGTTAGGGTGTACAAGATCTCTTTGGCTCAACTCAAGTCTCATTCATCTCACTCATCACTAGGTTGTACATAGTTTTTCTCATACTCCCTATTTCCATAGGTTGCACATAACAACATCAAGTCAAATCTCTCTCAAGCTTGTTCATCCCTAGGTTGTACACAACCTCATTCACTTACAAACTTCATATAGTCGTGGTCTCTACAAAACCTCATGGAGTCAAATCTCTCATCATCTTGTGCACCTCTAGGTGGTGCATAGCATCATTCACTCACACAATTCATGATCCCATAGGCTGTACAAAGCCTAGTTGAGTCGAGTCACTCATACCTCAAACATGATCTCCTGAGTCATACTTCACATCACAACAAGGTCCAACTTTCGGACACCTACATCTTTCACCCCACTCAGTGCAAGTTGACCACCCACGAGGGGCAAACGGCAGACAATGGGGGCAACCGACTAAAATCGAGGGCCAATACCCGCTCATAAGTGAAATTGAGCAAAAGATTCACACCAGCCACCCAAGACAAAAAAAAAACCCCAAAATCTCCATCAAACACATATGCCTTGCAGATCTCAAAATGCTCTTATTTCATCCTTTGTTGTTGGGGGCAGGCGAGCAACAAATTTTCCACCCACACATACTCAAAATTACACACAAATACAAGAACCTTCTCCATCTCAAAACCTCTTCTGTCCTATCTTATTGCCAGGGGCAAGCATATGAACCTTTCCTCATTGACATCCACTCATATCTTGCTACTGTGGGCAGACAAGCATCATGTTCCCAATGGTGATTACATCACTTTTCACTAAACAAACACATGACCTTCCCACCCCTCAAATCACCCTTGTGCCATCCCTTGTTACTAGGGGCAGGCGGGCATCACTCCCTTCTCCAGCTAGTCAAATTGTCCATAAACACATGACCTTTCCACATCTCAGATCACCCTCGTGTCATTCCTTGTTTCTAGGGGTAGGCAGGCATCACTTTCCCATCCACAGCTACAAATCATCCACCTAACATAGGTTTTCCCTCACTTCTCAAAATGTCCTTCCCTCTGATCTCATTCTCCTCTTGTGGACCTCAAGGGATCGACATCCAAAGTTACTCTGGTCATGATCGACTAAATTCACATTTCAAAATGACTATCTCCCTGACCTCAAATACCTCTCACAAACCCGAAAAAAAAAAAGAAAAAAAAAAGAAACCAAACTATATTTCAGATAGGCCACAACACCTACCATGGGTTAGGAAGGCGCTACGGGCCAGAAGTGATTTTCACTCTTGTGAAGTGGGCCTCAAAAGCTACAAAACTCACACTTTCACTCTCACATTTCACTACACTCATTCCTACTCACATTTTCAAATTCCCATGTACATAAACCCTTTTTGGTTTTAAGGATGTTTACATGTATTTGCTTATCATGTAGCATGATGCATTTTTCAAAGACGAGTCAAAATATGCATTTTACTAGACAAAGTGTCCATCATATTAAGCATTGGCATAAAATCCACAGAAAGGCATCATGTGTGATTCTTCAGCAACAAGTGACTGTTTCATCATTTGACATCAGTACGATGGTTCGTCGATGCTAGACTTGACACGAACTACCATCCGGACCATCGACAGAAATCAATCCTTAACTACTCCTCCAGATCTCTACATAGACAAATGGTCTCATCCCCGACGCCTTGGCTACTCATGACCATTCTAAGAGTCAAGTGTTGATAACCCATTTGATCTCCAGTCCTCATTGAAGACAACCCCTCGACACATCCCACTACAGTCAACTGAACTCAAAGACATACATCGAACACTATTGATCATAGCATCATCTGACATCTTTCACCATTAGATATCACACATCTGGTTCTCCTTGAACTTTGTATTGAGAAAAACGTTAGAAGCCTTCAACCAGATCACTACCATCATCAACACATTGAAAATCATCAATGACATGTCATCTCATCTATCCATAAGAAGAATCCATTTCTCTAAACCTACTTCCAAACCAAAAGGGAAAGATTCAAGAATTCGGGGCTAGAACTTCCCAAATGGCCACATGGTATCTTCACACCATTCATCTTCAGACAAGGGGCATGACCGCCCTAACCTCATTCTAGTAGCTCCATTTCAAGGACTGTACTCATTATCGACATTCCTGATTCATGGGGCATCTCACCACCATGACACTATCTTGACAAAAGGGGCATCCATCACATTTATTCACGCACAACATCGACTTGAGGGGCACCTCTTATATTCCATATCCGCGATCTTGGCTCGGGAGACACCCTCACATAACGTCAATAGCAACCTTGCTTTCAGCAAACTTTGCCTTGAAGGCAAATGAAAAACAAGAAGAGAAATGCAAAAAAAAAAAAAATAGTTAAAAAAAAAATAGAGAGTTAGAAAAAGAGAAAAAGATAATTTCATTCCTCAAGTAAAAGTCCAAAGCGGCAAACAAGTGCCAGACAACAATCGANGCCCCCAGTGCCAAAACGACTACAAACAACAGTGTGCCTCAAAAACACCAGACCTACCTTGAAGATCCATTCCAACAAGGGAAATCCACTTCATCCATGCGGCCTAGGGGCAAGTTCTAACCCCACATCTGATTCTCTTCTTTGAAAAGATAATCACATTTGAATCAAATGTCAACACTCAACCACGAGTTCACCAATTACAACATTGTCAAACAACAGTTCAGGTCATGCTCTGTCACTGAGCCCATCTTTTGCCCTTGAGGCGTCCCTGAACTACGCTTGATCTGATTCCCATGGACAGAATAATTAGGCAGTCCGTCAAGGACTTGGTCAAAAGACATTTTATCCCCTGAGGGGTCCCATTTCAACTACTCTTGACCTAATTCCCATAGACTAAATACGTAGGAAGTCCACCAAGGACTCGGTCAAAGGTTTCATTTTCACTTTCATAGAAGATAACAATCAAGAAAAAAAACAATTAGACGGAAGAACGGGAGCGTGATTTAATCACGACAAGTGATGTCTTTTCGACTAAACCGTCTTACCTGGGGTGGTATATTTTTGGAATATCCCATTTCAAATAAAGTGGATGAGATGAAAGAATTTGATGTGATTTAATTATGACAAGTGGTGTAATTTGGACAGACCGGTCTCACTGCCAAGCGGTCCAAATTTTTTGGAATTCCCATTTAATAAAGAAATCTCAAAAACAAAAATCTAAAAAATAAAATTGAAATCGAAAATCAAATTAGACGAAAGGCGAGAAGCAACTCATGTGTTAAGTGGTTTTGAACTGAACGATCCCGTCTAATTTTCAAGTAGTTAAATTTGGAGTAATTCTCACTTGAGCCAATGCATAAAAGCAAGTGGTTTGAAATTGGACATGGACTTTATGTTTAATAACTTGCACATGTAAATGACTTATGATTCTTCATTCTTTATTTTTAATGCATATCTCATGATAGATATGTACCTCAGACTTGCTTAGAACTTTTCCTTATTACCTCAAAATGAGAAAAAAAAAAAGAGAGAGAGAGCATTTAAAAAACACAACAAAGCATATTCAATTTATTTCACAATGCATTTTTAATGCACGACTCCTCCATTTCTTTTGACCCAATCATATTACAAACACACATACTTTCTATCTGTCCTGCCTAGACTTTACGAACTCATAGTATACACACTTGGTCTCATAGCTTGAAAGGCCCAATCACAGTTTCACATCATTTTCAGCCTCAAAGCTTCCTAACTCATCCACTCTGATCCTTCTTGGATTGATGCTCCTTTTCTCTCTCCATGACAATTGAACTTAGATCTAATCCACTTGACCCAAGCTCATACTTTCCATCCATCCCATAAGCCCAATCACTTTGACATATCAACTTTGCTTACATGCGCATGTTTCATGAAACTTAAATATGCAGTTTGTTTCCCATCTGACCCACTTCCTGACGAGCTTATCTAATCCAACATAACTCCTCGCCTTGAAACACAATTCCGCTCATGGCCATTTGCCTATGAACATTGAACTATCGTTATTCCCAAAATCTCGATCCCTTGATTTCACAATCTAATCAAGTTCTTAATATTCTCATCTCTATTTTGGGTCATCCCTTCTCACCGCATGTGCCCTCATCAGTGTCACTGACATCGTCACTTAGACCATCAATCCTTCTCCTGTAAGGAAATTCTAGGTTTCGCACCTAATTGGGTTAAAAAAATGATTTCACTCCATGGAAATTTCACTCATGAATATCCCTCAATAGATCACCTCTCAATTCCTATATCAAGAAAATTTTAAACAAACACTTGTCTCTTCTTGGGAGAAAACCCATTTATCACCTTTGAGGTCAAATTTCCTATAAAACCAACCAACCCGATCCCTTTTCCCTCCAAGTTATTGGTCCAAAAATCAGTCATTTCCCAATATGAGTCAAACTGAAAAAGTCAAATAAATTTCCCCTTTAATGCCAAGTCGATCGAATCCGATCCATTTTTCATGCAAAGTCGAATACTCAACTTGTCAAACTAGTCAAAGTCGGTCAACTCAAATTGGTTAGAGACAACCAATGTCCCCAAAAGAACCAAACATGTTCGACTCCCCAGTTGAGTCAAGAGGCACTCAAATTTCCAAAGACAATCTCCCAACTGAGTTAAGAGACACTATGTTTTCCAAAAACAATCTTACGACTTAGTCACACGATTATTAGTTTTTCCATTTACCCATTCCTCAAGTTGAGTCAAAAGACACCTAGTTTTTCAAAAACAATCTTCCAAGAGCACTTGGTCGCGCCCTAGCTGATTCAAGAGATACTCAGTTTCTAGAAAACGATCTTCGAAGAGCATCTGACCATTCTCCTGACTGAGTCAAGAGACATTTAGTTATCTAATTACCCATTTTCCCATCGGAGCCTAGTGACACTCCGTCTCCAGTTGAGTTTGGCAACACTCAACTTTATTCTGAGACTATTCGCTTATTCATGAGCTAAGGCAAGAGACACTTAGCTTCTCGAACACAATCTATAAGAGAAACTGGTCATTGCCCAGCAAGTCCGTTCTCCAAGCAAGTCCATTCTCCAACAAAGTCGAATCAATCAATTTCGCATCCTAGGATGCACCATTTCCATCATATACATACGTAAGGACTCCGAAACAATCAGAATCATCGAACTACATCCCCATGACAATCAGAGTCATGGCCGTCAGTCCATTTGTATCAAGTCAAAATTTCTAGTCTTAGGACATTTGCATTTGCATCACATGCATGTATCTCAAAAATTAACATTTCATGATTAAATTTGGGGCAGCGTCCCATCTGAAGCCACGCAATTTTGTATTTACGTAATGCAGACTAATATCTCGATTGACGTGTGTCTAATCTTTAATCTCAAGATAATATCCGATGACATTGGACAAATTATATCATACCGGTGATACTAGGTCAATCATCTTAAATCGCAAACTAAAAGAATCCCCGGTGGTACTGGAAAATTAAAAATAACTTCTCAAAATATTCTCGGTGATACTGGGAAATAAAAATTATTCTTTCGACGAATTCTCAGTGATACTAAAAAGGTTGAATTTAATTTTTCAACAATTTCTCGATGATACATGGAAGATTGAATTTAATTCTTCAACAAATTTCCAATGGTACTGGAAATATCAAATTTAATCTCTAAACAAATCCCCGGTGATATTGAGAAGATTGAATTTAATCTCTCCACAAATTCTCGATGATACTTTGGAAATCGATTTTAATCTTTCAACAAATTCTCGGTGATACTGAGAAAATCAAATTTAATCTCTCCAGAAATTCTTGGTGATACTAAGAAAATCCAATTTAATCTTTCAACAATTTCAGGGTGATATTGAGAAATTCAAATTTAACCCTCGATGATACTTGGAAAATTTAAAATTTAATCCCATAACAGATCCCTGGTGATACTGGGAAACCAAAATTTAAATTTTTAACAGATTCTTGGAGATACTGAAACACCAAAATTTAACTTTTTTACAAATTCTCAGTGATACTGGGAAATCCAAATTTAACCTATCAACAGATCCCAGGTGATACTAGGAAACCCCTAATTTAACTTTTTCACAAAGCCCCGGTGATACTGGGAAACTAAACTTTGACTCCTCAACAAACACTCAATAATGCTGCGAAACTCAAAATTAAATTTACAAACAAAATCAAAAATAGGTGATTATATCACCACAAAACAAACCCTCGGTGATACTAGGTGCAGGATAACCGGCGGGGACGGACCGTCGGCGATGTTTAGTGGAGAATATCTGGTGGTACTAGATGATGTTTTTCAAAACGAACTCAAATTAGGTGATTGCTATCACCACAAACCCTCAATGATACTGGGTGGAGCATCTCCGACGGTGTTGAACGATTCAAAGATTAACTTAAAATGAACCCTCGGTAATGTTGACTGAGGAATATCTGGTGGTACTGGATGACTCAAATACCGTTCTAAAACAAACCCTCGGTGATACTGACTGGAGAATCTCCGGCTATGTTGGACGATTCGAAGATCATTTTGAAACAGACACTCGGCGATGTTGAGTGGAGAATATCTAGTGGTACTAGAAGATTCAAAAGTTGTTTCAAAATAAACCCTCGATGATACTGAGTGGATAATTCCTAGCTGTGTTGGGTGATTCGAGTGTCAGTTTAGGGGAATCCTCTGTACTACGGGAAAACCTTAACACTAACATTTAAATAAGCATAGACTATGTTTGTGATCAAGTGCAAAATAAGAACCAAAATTTGTTGTCTTTTCAGTGGCATTGGCCTACTTTTCTTATGAAATTTTTGGGCAACGTGGGGCAATCTGTAGACACC
>ONZA01014853.1:16051-31188 GCA_900322205.1 Kewa caespitosa | reverse complement strand
AAGTCACATAATTCTAAAAAATAACAATTTCAATATTAATTTTTAGGTTTAAAAGACTTATATTTGTATATTATTATTTTTATTACATTTTATTTTATTTTGGTTACCAAGTCGGTAGTGATTATCCCATGGACATATCTATCTCATTTGATTATGGACAACATGAAATGCATGGTAAAAAGTGATAACCTAAATTAAAATGAATGTCAAATGACTTAGAAAACGTTTAGGTTAACATATTTTGGAACTAAATCGATTTACAAAAAGTTCCAATTCGTAAGTAGTGGTGGTTTGTAAAAACAGGTAAATTGGATGCATTCCACATCTAATTTGTACCATTACCCCCGAATCTAGACTTTGGTTAAAAGACTAAAGGACTCAAAATATGGTTTTCCTTGCTTTCCTAAAATAAGGTGGCGACTCCAAGTACCCCAATTGTGCTATTTGGCACATTACAAAAAAAAATGACAAATTTTACCCCCAAAACACACACCAATTTCGTGGGGGGTACACGCGCCTAATTTCAACTTTCGTCTCCCTTAGCGAGTGGGAGGGCCGTGGCCCCTATACAATGACAATGGTGAAGAAGGTTGGGAAACCGTGAGAGCTCGTCGGAGAGTTAGCCAGAGTAGAGAATCACAGGGAAACCGAAGAGGCGAGTGCTGTATCCAACGTGATGTGATGGGTGCTAAAATAGGCTACAAGCTGATCATAATGGGTGTAACAATTCAGGCTGGAAATTTCTTTTAGTGGAAAATGGATAAAACACTTTTGGGTTAGGGCCTGAAATTGTGTCAGCTGTCGGGTCACAAAAGTTCACAAACCCTAATTCCTTAGCGCTCTTCCCATGCTCCCCATCAGGCCTTGGTTCAGTTTTGGGCTAAGCTCCTAATCCCTTACCATTGGGCCAACCTACTTTGCTTACTACTGAATATTGTTACAACTTAAAGGACCCTTCCAGCACCCCCCAAAACACGTGTTCCATCTCTACCACTCCGCTTCAAAAATCCAAAGCCCACTATCCAATCAGTTCTACAATTAATTACCCCCATTACCCCAAACCCAGCTAACCACCCATAACCCTCCTTTCTCCCTCATACCTGAAAACCCCACTGCTGAGCCAAACTCCCCTCCTCATGCCTCCATCGGTCATGAACCCGAACTCTCTTTGGTGTTGTCCCGACCAATTTTTCAGCAACAACCATTCAACTATGGCTCGTCAGTTCTAGGTGGTGGACACGCTGGAAGAATACAATTAGATTTCAGCCCCGACAAACTAGATTCTGTCGGGCATAGAATACAACATTATGAACTTCTATGTGTGGTGAGTCTCTGCAGCAAGTGTCACCCATGATCATTTAAACTGATATCATGCCCGAAACTAGCCTTCTTGATGTGGTACCTCGTGATGAAGTTGCCAGAGGGGGACCTTGCCACGGCCAATTTCCCACAGTTATCCGATCTGGTCGGTCTCCCCAGTGAACCGAAAATGGGACGTACGTCTTGGGATAGACAACCTTAACAAGAAGGACGCCGAGATTATACTACCAAAATCACGGTATGAGCTGGTGGATCCGCAACCGGAAATTTGCACAGGATTCACATGTTCAAATTAGTGAACAATTCAACCTCGGTGGTAATGACGAGTCACACGGACGGGACATATCTATTCTCAGTCATGGAGAAGGCCAAGAAACTAAGATTGGAAGTCTCAACGTGGGAAAGAAATATGCCAAAAAGAAGATTCAGCAAAGTCGCCCTAAAAGTCATCCACCCGTTTTGGTCACAGCTGAAGTCAGGAAAAGTGATCAACTCTAGGGAGCGAGAGGACAATGAGGAGCTCTTATAGGTTTGGAGCCTACCACTGGTTCCCAGTAATGAATATCATTTACTTGAATGCAAGGGGTGTTGTTCACCCTTGTTTTTAAGACCAACCTTCAGTTTCTTGTTGAAGCTCATAACCCTTCTTTGATCATCCTAGCCTAAACACATTCTAGCCATAAAAAATCTGATGCAATCACCGGGTATCCATGGTATTGTTCACGTTACTTCTAACTTCGCCCCCTTTTTACTTTTCAGCAATTTATGATTCCCCTAAATTTGCTATGCGTAGGAACTTATGGAACATGTTTGTGGACCTTGTAATGAATCTTAATTTTTCTTGGATTGCTATGGGTTATTTCAATGATGATCCTTGTGGTGATGAGAAGTTGGGTGGTAGGTCGATAAACCTAAGGCGTGCCAACCTCTTCAAAGATAGTATTGATATGTGCGGACTTGTTGATATCGGTTTTGCTGGCCCCATGTTCACATGGACCAATTAAAGGAATATGAACCCAATTTTCAAGAGATTGGATAGGGTTTGGTGCTCTCCCTTGGTGTTAAATCATTTCTCTGTTATTTGCCTCTCCCACCTTACTAGATTGTCATCAGACCACTGTCTTATAAGTACTCCTTAAGCTTCTCCCAGCCGCAACCCACCCCCGAAATAATAGACCCTTCCGTTTCGGACCTATGTGGATGTGTGACCCTTCTTTTCCTTCTCTGGTTTCTAATGTGTGTAACAATCCCACTGTCAGTCTAGTTGACAACATTGATCTGTTTGAAAAAAGGGTTGGTATTTGGAACAAGGAGGTTTTTGGTAATTTGTTTATGACAAAAATGGTTACTTCTCGCTAGGATCCATGGTACCCAAAAGGCCATCTGTGTTCCCCCTAATGTGTTACCCCACCAACTTGAACTTGACCTTACCCATGAACAGAGTTATATCCTTGACCAAGAGGAGGACTTTTTGATTGCCAAGGCCAGAACTGAATGGCTAGGGGAGGGAGATAGAAATACTTCCTTCTATCGTAACTCCGTGCTTGTTAGGAGAAAGTGGAACCACATTCTGACCCTTGGAAGTGAGGCGGCTCTCTGGATCAGTGGTCATGACAACCTTATTAATCAGATCATTAGTCACTTCCATAATGTTTTCTCCACCTGCAAGTCAGAGTCTCTTCTCGATCATAGGACTAACAACCACTATTTTATCCATCTTGCTTAGATTCCCTCTCCTAATGTGATCAAGGAGGCAGTGTTTTCTCTCAAGCCTCTTAAAGCTCCTGGACCAGATGCAATCCATGTCGCTTTCTATCACATATTTTGGGACACTGTGGGAAGTAAAGTCAAGTCGTGTTTAGAGACAGAATTGTCTAGAGTAATACCAATGACACCATTATTTCCCTTATCCCAATAACTGATTGTCCCCAAACAATATCCAATTACCGTCCTATCAGTTTGTGCAACAATGTTAATAAATTCATCACAAAGATTCTTGTTTCTAGACTTAGACCCCAAATTAGGAATCTTATCCCCCCCTTCAAAAAACGTTTTATCCATGGTAGTTTGGGGGACAACAAGTGGTTGTTGCCTCTGAGATTCTTCACTCTATGGCTCAAAGGAAAGGTAACAGTGGCTAGTTTTCCCTTAAGATTGATCTTGATAAAGCCTACTATTGCCTGGAGTGGGACTTCACTAGAACTAGTCTCCACGCTGCCCAACTTGATAGCCCCTCCATTGATCTTATTCTGAGCTGTGTTGTCCTCTCACTCTTCCATTCTGGAAATGGTTCCTTAACCAAAATCTTTGAACCTTCTAGAGGGATTAGACAAGGTGACCCCTTTCTCTCCTTATCTCTTCATCATATGTCTTGAGCATCTCTTCATCATATGTCTTGAGCATCTCTCCAGATTGATTAATGAAGCTGTCTCCCTTAAATCTTGTACCCCTTTTTTTGTTGGTAATGGAAAGCTTCCTATATCTCACATTTTCTTTGCGGAGGACATTCTACTCTTTGGGTAAGTGACCATTCAAACTATGTCATCCATTAAGAGGATCCTGAACATTTTTAGTCTAGATTCAGGACAAATTATCAACCTCAAAAAATTTAAGTTGATCTTGGCAAATAAAAAAAAGACTAATCTTAGAAGATAATTACGTGACTTCCTTGAAATTGAGGAATGTGATGATTTTGGAAGATACCTTGGTTTCCCCCTCTCTCATTCAAGACCTTCCCGTAGAGATACCCCTTTCATTGTTGATAAAGTTAGGAATAACTTATCCTCTTGGAAAACTAAATTCCTATCTATGTTAGGTAAACCAAAATCCAACCTCTACATGCAATCCATGTTCCTCCCTATCTATATTGTCAAAGACTTGGACAGAACTGTTAATATTTTTCTTTTGGACCTAAGTTCTGACAAAAGAAAAATTCATCTCATTCATTGGAACACCATGACATCTAATTCCATGTCGGGAGGGCTGGGTATACATGACATCTAATTCCATGTCGGGAGGGCTGGGTATGCGTAATAATCTTACCATGAACGTGGTCAATAGAACCAAGTGATGTTGTAAGCTTATGGCTGAGCATGACAGTCTTGCCACTAAAATCATTAGAGAGAAATATGTCAATCACAAACAATCTCCTTCCTTCAAAGTGGGTTCCCATTTTTTGAAGAATCTTAGGAAAGGGTGGGATCTATTCAGAGACAATGTGTCTTGGAGTGTTGGTAAAGGGGAAAGAATCTCATTATAGTGTGATAACTGGTTGGGGAAAGATTCAATTTGTAGTTTGATTCACGCCTCCCTTGGTCAAAGGGAGGATTGTCTCCCTTTGCCCTATTTCTTTAAAGAAGATGGTTGGAAGTGGGCTCTGTTCTCCTTTCATTTTCCTTTCAATAGCGCCCAATTATCTCTTCTACTCCTTCCACTAATTCCATATGTGAGGACTTTCCTACCAATGACCTCATGAGTGCCACCAAGTTTGATTCGAGAAATGCTTATGATATGATTCATAAGGGTCATTCTAGGGGGGAAAATATCGCTTGGATACTCCATTTGCTTCCGAAGATTTGGTTCTTCATTTGCTTAGCCTATTGGGATAGGCTTGCTCACAATGTTACTCTTGCATCTAGAACAATCACTAGTAGTAATTCTTGCCCAACTTGTTTCGATGCCCCTGAAGATACTTTTCATGTCTTAGGTGATTGTGATAGAGCTAGAGAGAGTTGGAATTATGTCCATATTACTAATGGCTTCTTCTCCCTGCCACTTCCTGACTAGCTTGTTATTATCCTTCACAACACAAAACCTCAAGCCACAAAAGTACCTTGGAATATCTTGTTTGGCTTCTTGATTGGCAATGTGTGGAAGAGACGAAACCTTCTTGTGTTTGAAAGGAAGAGCACCCCCCTTTTTTATTGGTTCAATGAGGTCAAATACGTAGCTGGTGCACTATGGAGCATATTGGGTGTGGACCGTAAGGCCAAGCACAAGGAGGTCATTCATTTGAAGTGGGAGCCACCTCCACAAGGGTGCTTCAATCTCAACATGGACGGTCCTGCACCATAATTGCATGCACTTCTTGTGCTAGTTGTGCCGATATCTTTAGGGATCACAATGGCTATTGGATTGCAAGCTTTCAACGATGGTTGGGAGACACATGCGGAGCTTTGGGGCATCAGGATGGGACTCCAAATGGTGCTCCAAATTTATGGAGAAAACTTATGTTGGATGTTGATTCTACTTGTGTGGTGGCTCTCCTTTATGGTGGAAGGCTCAATTAACTCACTTTATTCCAATATTGTGATGCATTGTAGGGATCTATTGAAGCAATTTCAGCACGTTATTGTTCGACATGCACCAAGGGAAACTAACCAATTTGCTGACTTTCTTGCAAAGGAAGTCCTCTCAGATGTAGAAGCTTTTGTTTGTAATGTTGTTAACTTTCAACCAGTTCGAGGATGTAATGTGTTACTTAGCCATGATGCCTTGGGTACTTCGTACCCCAGGCTTTGTAACCCATTGGGAACCATTTAGTGTTATGTAATTTAAATTGGTGCATCAATAAAAATGAAAAAGATGGGTTCTTTCAAATTCATTGTAATACCCCTTTCATTGTGAAAATATGATTTCTGTATTTGCAGCTAATTTTGTTAGAAAAGAACGGAGTCGTAATGACAAGTCCTTAAGCATGACGAATTCCAGCCTTAGTTGAAATTAAAACTCCATTAGCAGTTATTTTATGAGAAATTATAATTTTTGAAGTATTAGACAATATGCATTTTATAATGAAATTAGTTGTTGAGAAATACAAGTGCATTTAATTGCAAACATAACCTTTGATAAAGTAGATGTGTTAATCAATAATTAATACAAGCGTGGAGAATAAATTTGGTGTTGATTTTGTGAATAACCCTAAATTATGATTAATTTGAGAATATTTTTAAGGGGAAATTATTTGTTGAATTAAAAAGTTAAATTAAGTTAATGGCATATATAAGTGTATAACAAAATTAGCTTAAGAATGAAAGTATCAAGTAAGTCTCACTGATGAGAAGAATGAAGTTGCAAGTTTTTGGGCCAACAAGAGTCATGTATAGGTTAGTAATCAGGTGTAGGTTATTACTGCTTCACTGTAGCCACAAGCATGGCATAATCAAGTTTCAGTTTCATACTACGTTGTCTTCGGTGAAGGTGGACTTTGATCAGTTTTTTTTTGTTCATTGATGACTCTCGAAGTAGTTGTGATTTGATTTAATTTGCTGCATATTCATTCTTTTTATCTTTGATGGTGAAGGTGGACTTAACGCACTGCATATTCAAGGTTTTATCTTTTGAATTTACATTATTGTTGTTTAAACGAAGTGAAGTTGTGATGGTTTCAATATTTGGAATATACGTTTTGGGTTAGGTGTGACTGAATTTCCATGTATTATATATATTAGTGGTTGCAAATTTTAGACTTTCATTTGTATGGAAATTGTATATTGTTTTTGTCGTTATAGAAAAGTGAAGATAAATTGCTGATGCTGGAAATTTGGGATTATTTGGGTTAGCTGCTAATATTATAATTGTTAATAGTTCAGATATTGATTTGTTATCTTTTGAGGAAGACCATAATTTGGATGATTATGGTTATGATGGAAATTTATCCGAAGATGAAGAAATGGATGAGGGCGTGAAACATAATGTTGATGGATATGATGCAGATAATGAATATTATGTTGTTGATCCAACTGTAGGAACATCTTATTGTTCATTTGATAAAATATTTAGATCATTGCAAGACTATGCAAAAGCAAAAGGTTCTGCATTTGTAAAGTTTAGTGCAAGGAAATATGCTCATAGAGAATTACTGCATCAATAATTTGCTGGTCATAGAGCAGGTAATGGTAAGAATCAAGGCAAGGGTGAGCGGGTTAAAATAGAAATTAGAACTGGATTTCCACAACGAGTTGCTGCTGTTAGGGAATTAGATGGAAGGTGGAGAATATCAGGTGTGAAGTTAGAGCACAACCATGAAATCAGTACAAGCAAGTCTAGGTTTATTAGACAACACCGATCAATGCATCCTAGTCTGAGTATGAAGTTTGATTTCACTGATGCGACTGGTGTGAAAAAGAGAAAAAATATAAAGGTTGTTGTACTCTATGAAGGGGGTTCTGAGAACATGCCTTGCTTGATGAAGGATTGTCGCAACTACTTCGATAAGTGTCACAAGGAATGTTTGAAGGAAAGCGATGCGAAGGTTGTCCATAGGTTTTTTGCGAGGATGCAACAACTTAGTAGAGACTTATACATTGAGACAGATGTGGACGATGAGTGTCATATGCGCAATGTGATTTGTGTTAATTTTAGGAGTCGTGCTGCTTATAAGGAGTTTTCCGATGTCATTTCATTCGACAGTACTAATTCATTTAATAAATATAAAATGCCATTTGCACCATTTGTTGGGATTAATCATCACGTGCAGTCTATTTTTTTGGGTTGCACGTTATTCCATAAAGAAGATGCCCCCTCATTTCAATGGTTGTTTGATAACTGGTTGGTAGCTATGGGTGCCGTTGAAACAATTTTTCCCAACGCTATAAATATAGATGGTGTTTGTGGCATATTTTGATGAAGTTCTCCAACAAAGTTGGTGGGCTATCAATATATGATATATTGCTGAAGGTTTTCAAGGATGTTGTTTATGAGTGTCTTAACTCCAAATGTATTTGAGGGTAAGAGGAATACTATATGCAGTACCTTCAGGCTGGAATGGTAGGATTCTTTGTATGCAGGGCGGGAAAAATGTGTGCCGTGTTACGTGAGGAGTCAGTTTTGGGCGGGAATGTGCATAGGCTAACCACACTTAAGGTATTTGTGGAGAAATAAGAGCATGCACTTGCTGACAAAATAGAGAAGGAGGTTGTTGTGGATGCTCAATGCTTGAATACAACTTATCCTTGAAAAACGAAGTTCTTGTTGGAGGAAGATTTTCATAAGGTCTACATCCATTGTGTTTTGAAAACGGTGGATGATGAAATGGTTGGATTCATGTACTGTGAGATAGAGGTGGTCCAAGATGGCTGGTTACGAAGTGAGTATAAGGTCATTGAGCCGTACGGTATGACCGAGGAAGGTGTAAGGCAACTTGAGTATTTAGTTTCATTTGATGTTATAACTAGCGATGTCGAATGCATATGCTAGATGTTCACATGGAAAGACAATTTATGTCACCATGCGTTGAAGGTTTGGGTGAAGAGAATGATCAGTTCGGTTCCACCGTAATACATATTGCAGTGATGGAAAAAGGATGTGAGGAGGCCCCATAGCACCAATGAGCTTTTTGGAGTAGGAGGTAAGTGGACCCGAGAGATGGAGAAACAAAAGAGGATGGAGAATAATTCTTCATTGTCCATTACCTTGGGACACTTATGCAAGATGTATCAAGAAGCTTTGAAGATGATAGCTTACCAAGGATGGGTAACAATGACAGCTAAGGTGTATCTACTTTGCGTAACATGGATGAAGAACCGAGACATCAACTAAGGGGCGTCTCTGCGGTAGGTTGATGCCTCTAGGTGAGAGGTTGAGTAGAGGGCAAAGAGGTGCTAGAAGTCGCGCATCGAAAAGGCGTTCTCGAGCCCAAAATGACGGAGTAAGAACGCTATCATTTTATGTAATTAGGATGTTCTCATATAGTAGTTACATAATTGAACTTTTTTTGTAGGTATAGCAAAATATGTCCACCACGGCAAGTCCATCGAACACACCATTCTCGAACCAAGCAAGTAATATAATTGTTGTGGTTGAATTATTTAAAAGTTATTATTCAAAATGAAAACAATGGTACACTCTTTGACTAAGATTGACATGTTTTGGTTTACGGTGTAGCCACCCCTTGTTATAATGTTGAAGTATATATGTAACTCAAATGGGGGGGGTGAATTAAGTGTCTGAGATTTGTAACTTTTTCGTAGTTTCTTAGTTATTGTCCAGTTTTATTGCACTTCAGAATATGAAACTAATACACAAGGAAATTAAACTAGACACACAACTTTTTTCGTAAAAATACAACTGGAATGACCTACTACTTTGTATGATTTAAGTCATCCACTACAAAAAGCCAACAATTAACTGGAATTACAAGTAGTTCCCTATCTACTAGACTTGCACTCAACTCAGGATTACAAGATTTTCCCCACTGCTTCCGCAAGGATATTGTTCCCTTGCTCGATCCCCCTAAAGATCAAGGTTTAAATCTCCGAACACCAAATAAATGCTTCTCATAGTATAAGCAGAATAGTACAAATAAACCTATGACACTTAGAAAGAACAACACAAGAAATTAACTTAAACTACGCAATAACGTGAACTGTACAATCAAGAACTTACTTGTTCATTGACCACCCAGACTTGTGATTAAGATATTGCCAATTTTTACGCTCTTATGATGTCTGTGTCAACTCCATAACTTATCTCTGAGTATGTGTACATATATAGTCTTGGTGGGATTAACCCTAATGAATCTAGTTGAGTCCAACACCACGTATCTAAGACATAGTCGTGTTGTTTGTTACAAGTCACCAATACGAATCCTTGTGCAAGTTCACTTCTAGTCTCCTTTATCTCATGAGTGGAGATGAGAAGTTTTGAACCTTCATGCGTTGTAAGCCACCTTAATCAGGTCAACTTCTTTAAGCACGAATCTTACAACAACGTGCTGAATTGTACTTTTCAATTTTTTCACACATATGCAACCTGACAAAACTAGTTTCATTTCTTGCAAAAATTTCCAAGTTTCTCATGAATACACTCTCACATTAAGTTCTAAACAATTTCATTATTAGGTGTATACAGCTAATAGTTCCTTACTTAGGAATCTAGTTAATGCTCTAGTATTCAAACCTTTGTCTCTTACATTATGAAGGCTATGTTCCTTTGCCACATCTCCTTGTCTCAAGGTAGTCCTCGTCGCCTCAATCGTAAACTCTCAACCTAAAAAAGAACTTGCAACTTCGAGCTTAAGTTAGTTGTATAAGTTGTTAATGTTTGTATCATCAAAATCTTAGGGATTCAACACACACATAGCCCAAGACACCAATTAGACAATCTATGTTGTTCTTATAATGTTCTATGGTGGTGATAAAAGATGTGTGTTTGCGGAATATGTGCAACAACATGGCTATTTATAGGTTAAAAATGGAGTCTTGCTGATCATGATGCCGATGACTCCACAATCTAACCACAACGTCATAATGGTGGAGTTGTCCAGGCTAATGTTGGAGCTGCATCTTCTAGTCATTATGATTACATGATAACGGTACCTTGTTAATTGTTATTGATAATTTTGTTTTATTTTGCTCTATATAAGTGGAGTAAAGTTTGCACCAATTTTTAAACATGACTTCATATGTTCTCATTGTGTAGGTACCCATTAATTAAGATTGCACCGACACTTATTTTCGTCTCCTTCAACTATTTGATGTAAGGAAGTAGTTGTTAAGTGACATTTATTGTTACTCATTATGGTCCTTCTTTGTTTACCACCTCAGCGTGGTTTGGGATAAATGAAACAAAGGAATGTCGATTTTGAATAACTCAATTTGGAATTATTATTGTAATGTTGCTACTTGATGTAACAATTTGAAACTTGTAGATTGGGTGGTACATTTGATGACAGACCTTCGATTGGTTGTAATGACTTAACAATGGTTATTATTATGATGTCTTGATACCTTATGCATTATTAATATTTCAACTTTAGGTTGAGGTTGCATTTTCAACAGGGGACAATATTTAAGGACCTTATATGGGTAAGATCGACAAAGTACAGATTTTATATCTATTATACTCGTATGAATTTAAAAGAGTTAGTGAATATACCAATGATTTAACCTGCATTATAAATATTGACAAGTAAAATAAATTGACAGCTAAAAACAAAGGAAGCAAATAAAGATATTTCACAAAATAAACAATTTTAAAAAGAAAAGGGCGCTAATTTTTTTTGTATGTTCAATTTTTATTGTGGAAGCACTTCCTATAAAAAGGTGGGTAGTTGTATTTGCTAGTAACAACTCACAATAGAGGAAAATAGTAGTAGCAATGGTGAGGGAGAAGGTGTAGGAGTTGTCCCAAAATGTAGCTTCAATTGTCCTATGTTAGATTTTTTATTTGGAGGAGGTGTCTCTTGTGAGAGGATAATTGAAATTGTTGGACAAAGTGCTGTAGGAAAAACACAAATTGGTTTGAAATTAGTACTTAGTTCTCAATTGTAATATTATGATTGTAGTTTGTGTGGAAGCTCAATTTGTATTTACAATGATGGGTGTTTTCCTAGTCGATGCTTGCATCAGCTAGTATCATCATTTCGTTCATATATGTGGATGGATGGGGTGTTCTTGCGATCATAAATACATGATCCACTAGATCATGTTGGCACTAAGCCTGTAACCACAGCGAATGCATTAGTTGATGCTATCCAAAGTATGGAACAAGTGACACAATGTAAGTTGATGACTATTTTGCCTATTAGATTAGTAGTGATTGACTTTATAACATCTTTATTTAGGATAGAGTTCTAGTTCAATGCAACAAATATGAGTAAACGAGGAACCATGTTACGTAAAATATGTCATCTGCTCAATCATCTGTCATTCATCTATGGACTCGCGGTGGTCACTATAAATCAACTAGCTGACATAGTTAGTAAAAATGCCATTGGGTTCGGGAAGTCAAGGACATTTACTACTTTAGGTAGAATGGTGTTACCATGTCTTAGATGTCATTGGGTTGCACGCATCAACACCCATTTCATTTAAGAAATAAAACCGAAGCAAACATCAGAAGGTGTTGTACCTTCAAACTTTCCAGACCACACTGCACCATCTTCTTGTAATTTAGTGGTAGATGAAGACAGAGTTAATGTTCCTTATATTTAGTATGGACTATTTTGTAAGGATCGTAATTGGCCTTTCTTGAAGTGGATCTTCAATATTATGTATTTCAAAGCTAGTAGTTGTAGCGTTTAGCAGTTTTTGTCATCAATAAACATGGTAATCTTCGGTACACTTTGCTGTAGCATTTAGCATTTTCCATTGTGAATGAACATGGTAAACTTAGACCTTCTCATTTGAGAATCTTTCAAAATGGAGGGAACTTGTTTGTCTCAAAATTTATGACATAAATAAACTGTTTCTCTATTAGGTAAATCTGTACTTGTTTTACCTATCTTATTTTAACATCAAGGCAACAGTCTTTTACACCATTGTCACTTATCACTTCAATTTGTCCCGTACTTGTAATATGAAATTAACTTAGACTTAACAGCATTTTAGACGATATGTCACTTAAAATTTGAAGTTTGAATGAAAATATAATTTCCCTCTATATTTCAAATTTTCAAATAACAAAGTTATTAAAACATAACAGGCTTTTATGATGAAAGACAACATAGTTTTTCAAATACCTTTGTTTGCTTTAGATTAATGAGATGTCATGATACCATACATTACTAATCATAACTACCTACCAATACTCTAACTAACACATCCCACCCTAATACGTCAATGTCATAAAATAATCATCTGAAGGCGAAACCAAGTCAATGAAAATCGTTTTGTTTTTTCCTTCCTTTCACCTTAAGGATGGTTGTGGATGAAAGTTTCTTACGTCTCCCACTCAAAGTTGTTGGAGTTATGGCGTCAACATTAGATTCTAGGATGCAAATAATCTTTGAGATAGTTTTGCTGCCTTCAAAGAGCAAGTCCACAGTTTGAACTTACCCCAAGATGGCCTCCAAGCGGTGAAGTAGCTCTTTTGCTTCATCCCCTAGGTCATTCAACGACTTCTTGGCATGTTGGTAAATTTTTGAAAATGCTTCTAGAGTCGGCAACATATCACTTGAGTCGTCTGCACGTAACAAGTACAGTACATAGGTTAAAACTATATATAACCTTTAAGAACAAGCACTTCATTGAATGAAATAAATTCTAGTTAGAGAGCACTTAGTACATGTGATTTGAGATTTAAAAACATATTTGAAAAATGAGTCATAACTATAATACCAGATTCATAACCATTATTGAGGTATCCACCATGAAAATTAACCGAAAAGTTGATGATGACATTATTTTTTTCTTTGAAGGAGGATTAGGTTTCTTTTTGTTTTTCGTCCAGAAAAGTATGTATGATTTCCGTCACGTTCAGTTGAAGAGGGGATTGTATATATAGCGATGGTGCATTTTCTATGGATGACGGATTTCATAAAGGACATATCCTTTTAGACATTGATTTTTGGATAAGTATGATGTTGCTTCATGTGATACGAGGTATTAGAAGAATCTATAGATGTGAACAGTTGTGACGTTCACATGTGTAAAACATAGTGATCAATACTAAACTAACGAATTGGTCTTATTGTACCTAATTTGTAACACTAAGGTTGTATTGATTGATAGTTGTATTAATCAATTCTACATGGAAAGTTTTTATCATTTAAGAATTTCAAGTAAAGAGTGTATTAAATTAAAATCCACATGGTGTGTAGTATGAGTGCTTCCCTCCATTTTTTGAAAATTGAAATACAAAACTTAATATAAGTTGTACTTTTGTCATGTCTATGAAATGGCTAGACTGTATCCCGTACTTGTCATAAGTAACTTGTTTTAACTATCATAACATCTTGTATACCAAATGTCAGTTCAATTTAAATTTTTGAATGATAAGAAATGCACTCCATTTTTTAAAATTTGAAATATGAAATTTAAAATTGGTTGTTCTTTTGTCATGTCTATGAAATGACTAGACTCTAAATTTGTCAGACATACCGTACTAGTCATAAGTTACTTGTTTTAGTTTAGACTTAATATTATGTCATTTCAATTCCAATTTTTGAAAGATGAGAGTACTTCTCTCCATTTTATAAAATATGAAATATGAAAGTTGAAAGTGGTTGTACTTTTCTCATGTCTTTGAAGCGGATAGATTGTATATTTGCCAAATAGACCCACAAACATGAAACTCGTTTTAATTTAGACGTAATGGCTTTTACAACATATGTCAATCATTTTCAATTTTTGATGGATAAGAGTACTTCCTCCATTTAAATGCAAAATTTAAAAGTGGTTGTACTTTTGTCATGCCTATGAAAAGACTAGACTGTATATTTGTCAGACAGACTTGTACTTGCCATAAGTAACTCGCTTTAATAAAGACTTAACTGGTTTTACACTAGATGTTAGTTTCCTATCAATTATTGAAAGGTAAGAGTATTGCTCTCCACTTTTTGATATTTGAAATGCGGAATTTAATTTTGTCATGTCTATGAATTGACTAGACTTTATTTTGTAAGACAGACTTGTACTAGTCATAAGCAACACATTTGAGATTAGACTTGACAACTTTGATACCATATGTCAGTTCAATTTCAATTTATGAAGGATAATTCCCTCCACTTTTTAAAATTTGAAATACGAAATTTACAAGTGGTTGTACTGTTATCATGTCTATGAATTAACTGAACTGTATATTTGTCAGATAAATCCGTACTAGTCATAAGTAACTCATTTTAATTTTGACTTAAGAGCTTTTACACGAAATGCTAGTTCAATTTCAATATTTGAAGGGTAAGAGTACTTCCCTCCATTTTTCAAAATTTGAAATACCAAACTTCTGATCTGTTTGAAATTGAACTAAATAATTTTTTTTTTTTTTTAATTTATTAGCAGTTATCTAGTTGTCACTTGTATTCCTTTATTTGACTAGTCTCAAATTTGAAGTCAATTATTTCTAAGAAAACGACTAAATGACATTATTAAATGGAA
>ONZA01014850.1:40738-52224 GCA_900322205.1 Kewa caespitosa | reverse complement strand
GAAAAATGCTCACAAAAATTCCTTAAGCTTGAGAGGAAATGGCTTCTGGTTGCTAAGTGCTTTTTCTGAGTTTTGGATTCATGAATGTGGTATTATATGTTAATGTGTGGGTTTACGTAGGTTAACGCATGAGTTTATATAGTGGTCGAAAATGAAATGCACGGAGTAATTCGCTGGGAGCCAGGCGATTTGCCACAATTTCGATCAGTGCCACCGAATTGGGTGCAATTCGCTGGATACTGAGCCATACATCTGATTTTTAATGGTCATGGGAGGACCAACAGACAGCAATTTGGTTGCAAATCGCCACTCGACCCAACAAATATGGCTCAATTCGCTGGGTGGGTATGAAGTACAGGCCAAATCGTTGGGTGAGCAACGATTTGGACCTATATTTCTAGCCCTTGGTTTAATGCGTTCGTTACGGTTTTAACTCCCCCTGGTCGGGAATCCTACGGGAATCCTAGGGGAGGTCTAGAAGCTTCCAGGGGGAGGTGAAATGACTATTATTCCCTTTTGACTTCGGTTCATTTTTTTTGGATTTTCGGGTTCTCATATTTCGCATATTAAAGGTTTCCGGGACCTATACCGTAGATTATGAATTGTCATAGGGTCATTTTTGGGGCACTATTTTTGTGTCAACAGCGTTGTATTTCAATTTCTAAGCATGCTTTCACCTACTATGTATGGGCCATTAATAGAATCACCTCAAAATACTTAAGGATGTATTTGTGCAACAAAGCACTACTTGCGACCTGTCACTGCACAGAGCATCCACCCCATGAAGCATTTGGTTGATTAGGTGACTTTAACATAATAATCTCAATGAAGCGTTTTAGTGAGACCTTTAAGGTTCTTTTGGACCAATGCAAGTTTGATCTAACTTTTGTGTGATTGTACATATTATCCATCACATCCATACATCCTGACACGCATTTGTAGATACATTCGCATACACCCACATTAGCATATAGTGTCGTACTTATGTTCGTCAATTTGTCCATATAGATTTAGGTGCATCGTCATGCATATGTTCATATATACTCATGTAACGCATTTTTACATAGTTGCATTCATGCATTAGAGTTTGTTTCTAGGATCATGCATCCATCTATAATGAAAAACGAAAAAAGAAAAGAGTCTTGACTCATGCATTTTCATTCATACTACCCATACCCATATAGGTGGTCCTAGGGTCTGCCAATTAGGTCTCTCATGTACATTTTCACTTCAGTCCCCACAAAAATCTTGTCCCCTGAGTCATCGGTCCTCACGACGAAAATCTTCTCTATCCTTACCAAGTCGAGTCTACCTCCTCCAAATAAAATTCCTTTACTCTCTCAAGTCAAACACATGTCCATTCCCCTGACATGCTCTTAGAGAGTCATCATAGTTTGAATCCCACTTCCCAAGATGAAAGTTGCGAAAATAGAATTTCAATCCTTATCCGTACAAAATGACATCGTACATTAACATGGCATTGTCTTTTCCATCACGCACTAACATTGGTATTATTCGCTCTATCTTGCAGGTCTTCCCATTGGACCCGTGCCTCCACTAGACTATCTCCGCCATCATTGGTTCATCACTGCTCTCAGGTGCTACCATTTTAGTAACACCGTCTACTATGCACCATGTCATCAGCACCCCACTCCAGAAGATGGATGATTTCCCAGACGGTAACCTGCCACCACCTTCACTCTAGGCAGAGGACCCCCTAGCCGAGCTTAGGGCTGTGATGCAGCTAATCCTCAACCGACAGGATGACCTTGAAAATAATCTATCCAACCTCAACAAGAACGAAAGCCAAGGTGTCCCCATGCCCGAGATTCCCTTTAACCTTCAGTCAACCTTTGTCCCTGGACATGGATAAATGGCAGACGAGATCCGTAAGCTGAAAGAAGTACTCAAAGGTATCACCAAGGCTGAACCCTGGCTAGACATCCATGGGCTCTCTTTATTTCAGAAGGCCCGAGTTCCCTCTGGTTTCAAGATGCCTAACTTGAGCAAGTTCAATAAAACTGGGAACCCGACTGCATTTTCTGAAAATGCATGTCGGAGCCATGAGCCCATCGGAAGTATCTGAAGAGTTGATCGCTCAGTTGATTTAGCAATACCTTGGTGGCGCTGCAGCCATATGGTTCTTCAAGTTGGAGAATTTTAAGAAGGGCACCTGGGCCTACATTGTAAGGGAATTTACTTACTAGTACTAGTACAATGAGGAGGTTGATGTGACTAGGCTTTATCTTGAAGGCCAATGAGACCTTCCTCGCATTCATTTCAAGGTGGCGCACTAAGGCTGCACAGATGTTGGTCAGACCCACTGAGGAGGAATAGATCCGAATGGTGATCAAGAACCTCTCCTCTAACCTGAAAGAGAAGATGCAGTTCCAATACTTCCCATCTTTCAAGGCACTAATTTCCACGAGTTCCATGATTGAGGAAACCTTGCGTGTTGAGAATGCGAGGGATGAGAACGAGGAATCATCTTGTTCTAGGTACAAGAAGGGTACCCCTTATGCCTCTAACAATAACTCCTCTCCTACTCGGAAAAAATTACAGAGATTAGCAACGTCAACTCCAACAATCCTTTTAGTTTAGTTGGGACCGTCAGGCGACAATTCGGTCCTATCAAGATGTCATATTCTGAGGCATTTTGGCGACTAACCAAGACAAGGATGATAAGACTGCTCCAGCCAAGGAATCTTCCACCTCCATTTTGGCCAGGACAAAATCCTAACGAACATTGCGACTTTTACCAATATGCGGCCATACAGTTGATGATCGTCTAACTCTGAAGCATAATATCCAGGATCTCATTGATGACAACAGATTGGTCATCACTCCCAAGACCAACTCAAATGCTCCGGATATCACCAAAAATCCTCTCTCGTAACACTCCAGTCAGAGCTTTAATGCCATCACTTTTGCAATTTCCGGAATAGGCTCATCCTCCCTCATTGAGAATCTCCGATCTCGCCTGCACCAGGTGACTGTCATTGGTTCACCCAACAACTCGATGATTGATTCGTACAAGAAGCACAAGGTAACCTTGGGTCCAATTCTCCTAACAATCATGGGGTCAAGCCCCTTTGCTAATCTTTGCACCTCTTTGGATGGTGATGGAAGTTTCCTCATGTTGGATCATGAGCATGAAGAGTCTCCTCTGTCATGAGAATTGTTAACCCTTACTTGCTTTGCATGAGGTCATAGAAGCCTGTATATCTTCATGACTTGCATTACAATGACTATGTTGTGCTGGAGGCTAACCATCTCACGAGGGTCGGTCGCCACTTCAAGCCTTCCTACCTGCAAGAAGAAAACCCCCTCGAGGCCTTCAGGAGGAAAGAGAAGGGAAAAAAGGTCCTGGGGAAAGGGAATGATGACCCGGATGATGCCATAAGAAGGATGAAGGAAGTAAGCGCCAATGTCTCAATTCGGAAGCTTCTTATGACTTCGCAACCTCACCGAGCAGCAGTGCTTAAACATCTAAACCAGACACTGGTACAACCCAACCTAACCCCCGACGAGATGGTGGTCCTTATACAAGGTTCCTCTAAGGTTCTCATGTTCACCGACGAGAAATTGTCAGACGATCCTAACCATGACACCTCTTTTCACATCACTGTCGAATGCAATGGGAGGCGTGTTCCCCGAGTCCTGATTGATAATTGTTCAGACATTAATATTTTTCCTCTGAGATCCCTTTAGAGGCTGGGATTCTCTCTTGATCATGTCGAGCCATCCTCACAAGTCGTCCGAGCATACGAAAATGCTAAAAGAGAAGTCCTCGAAACTATCAAACTCTTACTTTATTACGGTTCTATTGCTGGAGAGGTTGAATTTTTTGACATCAACATTTTGGCTTGTTTCAACTTTCTTCTGTGGAGGCCATGGTTGCATCAAACCAAGGCTCTTGCTTCCACCTTGCCTCAGAAAGTCAAGTGCTAGAATAAGCATGGGATTGTAACTCTAAAAGGGGATCCTGAAATCATGGTAATCACTGCCTATGACAAGCCCGTTCTTCAGCTGAAGGAGGACTTGGGCGACTGTTTGAATGGATTCATGGTAGACGCCATGTCGGTGGAGGACGAAGGATGGGGAGACATTGATGACGAGTAGAATGGACAAGACCTCGATCATGACCACTCCGATGATCAGTCTCAAGTGCAAGACGGTCAAGCTCCTTTGAGCGCCAACAATTTCCCCTCAGGACCACAATTGATCAATGACGAGGATATTGACTAGGATGCTATTAAAACCAACGTCATCTTCACCATGCCTGAATTGATCTTATTCTCGAATGTGAGGTTGCGGCCTGGATACTTACTCCCGAACTTCCCCAAGTATAAAGGAGAGGGAAGTGATGTGTTTCATCTGTAGAACTTTGTACAAACTCTGTATTTGACAGAAGTCTTTGAGACCTATTACCCCGGTCTGTTCAATCAGAGTCTCAAAGGGGAAGCACTGGAATGGTATTTCAATATCCCCAGGTCGCAACGCAATGGTTGGAAGAATCTGTGTAGCAACTTTATGAGAAGGGCTCACCTGTACAAAAGCTATGACATGAAGATGGTCAAACTACAACAGATACACTAGTATCCAACTGAAAACTTCTCTCATTATGTGGCCTGCTGGAATGAACAGTGCTGCAAAGTCAGGAAACCACCTACTGAGAAAGAGACTATTCTCATGGTTATTGAAGGGTAAGGGAACCGCTACTTTCAGGACCTACGCCGTCAGCACCGGACTAGACTTGAAGACCTCGGGCAACTTGGCTTGTGAATCGACATGCAGACCCTAAATGACCCTTATGAGACTAATGTGGAAGCCCACTCAGGTGGCAGGACTCATCAACTTCCCTCCAAGAAGCCACATCCTTTCAACCAGCGCCAGAGTGTGGTTTTCTCCCGACTACACGACCAAGGCATCCTATACCTGCTTCCTCCTCCAACTAAATCTCCCTCATTTGAAGTTCGCCACAGCTGCTACTGGGACTTCCACTAGAAGTATAGTCATACCACTGACGATTACCCTGAACTTCAACTCCGTCTTCAAGAGCTGGCAAACAACAACACCATCTAAGTTGCCCCAAGGCACACCAAGTCTTCCCTTTTTGTGTCCATATAGGCAGCTTACACCAGGATTTCTAACTCTTATCTTCAGTGTAGTTTAAAATTTCTGCACTTTAATTTCAATGTAATGCAGGCCCGGACAAGGTTTGGTCTGATCCATGCACATTTCGTCTTCACTTGTAAGCACGTGCACCAGGGTATGCAGGCAACTCCTCATGAGTGCGACCACAATAATAAACAAAAAAAAAAATCTCTGTGTTATCCATGTAATCAAAACTACGTGGACCTGATTCTCAATCTGATCATGTTAACAACTTACTCACCAGCACACACTAGAGATAAGTAGGCAGCCTTCAGGCTCGGTCCAAATAAAAACAAAAACAAAACTCGTCTTTTGTACGAATTAAGGAAAGAAATTTCCTTACTCTTTTTCCCAAGAAGATTCCTACTCTAACTCTCGGGGGGCGACCCCCAACCTTCTATGAGTGATCTTTTAGTCCATCGAATTCTCTAGGGGCAATCCCCTCATTCTCCTCAAGTGTGTCACCATCACAAGCATCATAACTTGACTGACATTCGTCCATCATCCTTAGAAGTTTGATCTTGTCCTAACACTTCTATTGTCCAGGTGGTGAAACCTGACTAGAACCAAAATTCAACATCTCACCGACCTACCCTCGAGGGGCAGACAACTTATGCAAGAGAGGAACGTATGTTGCTCAAGATGGGACATGTACCGGGACTAGGCTCAGAAAGAATGCAAAAGAAATCAAAGAGCCAATCCTACCCTTTGACAACAAGAACTGTGCAGGTCTAAGTTTCTCTCCTAAACAGAGGCCTCGCCCCCACCTCTCACCCGAACACTCCTTGAATGGCTGGCTTTTCCAACCTGGCCAAAGCACCTTGTCCTACGGTTTCCCTGAACCGTGGTATGACCCAAAAGAATAAAAGACCCTCCCTGGCTTGGAGATATTCTTCAATAGTCTCCAAGTTGGTGAGGATGAACCTGAGGCCAATATCCCAGACATTATAACCGAATATCCAGACTAGGTTGAGCACATCAGATATCGAGCTCTGAACCGTCTTTTTCAAATGAGTTACCTCGATGACGATGACATTAATCCTAGACACCTATTTCCCCCAGCCAGAACATCTGAGAGTGGAGTTGGGAAGTCAAGAAGATGGGGGGAGACAATGAGATCCGGATCTATGTTGGCAACCATCTCAGAAAACACAAACAAGCTACAAAGAGCTTACCTGAGTCTAACCCTTAACTTGGATCAGGAAACTTTCTTGAGTTTGAAGTAAATCCATCTAGTGAATGGGCCTTGTTGGCTATGAGTCTAACCATTAATCTTCATCATCCTCCATAAACAGCCTAGCCTCCATTGCATATCCATCTGACACCTCAGATACAGAAGACCTACCTTTAGGTTTCGAGCATATTTGCATGCAAGAGTCTGTCATAGAGCATGATGCATTGCATGATCATGAGTAAAGGACATACATGTCACCAGTTGAAGGGCCCATACTTATAAACATCGGCATGGAAGAAAACAAAAAAGAAGTCATACTTGGCTCGACAGTGTCACCGGAGGAAAAAGAGGCATTTAGAGCACTACTCAAAGAATATGTTGATGTCCTCGCCTGGTCATATGCAGACTTGCCGGGTGGTCACCCTGACATTGCCCTGCATCATATACCATTATCCCTGACACTAAGCCAAAGAAGCAAAAACTTCACCGCATGAAACTCGAGATTAGTCTGAAGGTCAAAGAAGAGATTCAGAAACAGATCAACGCTGGATTCCTTGAAGCTGTTAAACACCCAGAGTGGTTGGCCAATATTGTCGTTGTCTCCAAGAATGATGGCAAAGTCCGGATGTGGATCAACTTCCGTGATTTGAATGCAGCCTCTCATAAAGACTGTTTCCCTTTGCCTCATATCGACAGCTAGTCGACAATACGGCTAATCACGCCATGTTCTCATTTATGGATGGCTGCTCAACATATAATCAGATCCTAATGGCCTTTCAAGACATGATCAAGACAGCTTTCATCTCCCCCTAGGGATCATATTGCTACAGAGTGATGCCATTAGGGCTCAAGAATGCCAGGACAACTTACCAGCGAGCTGCTGCTACCATCCTTCATGACATGATCCATGAGATTATCGAAGTATACGTTGATGACATGATCGTCAAGAGAAAGACTCGAAAAGGGAAAGTTGATGGACTTTGAACTTTCTTTGACAGAATTCGGAAGTTCAGACTGCGACTAAACCGCAAATGTGTGTCTTTGGGGCCACCTCATGCAAGCTCCTTGGATTTGTAGTCAGCCATGAAGGAATTAAAGTCGACCCCGACAAAACAAAGGCAATCATGGAGCTTCCTCCTCCCCGCACTGAGAAAGAAATCCGAGGCTTTTTGCGATGAATCCAATGCATCATTCGCTTCGTCTCGCAACTCACCTCGACTTGTGATCCAGTTCTCAAAATCCTCAGGAAAGGAGCCGCCAATAAATGGAATGATCAATGTCAAGAAACATTTGATGCTATAAAAAGCTGCTTGGCCATGCCACCAATCCTGATGCCTCTGAGGCCCAATGAACCTTTGCTGCTGTATCTGACCGTAACTGAAACGGTCATGGGGGCATTCCTTGGCCAATATCAAGAGGGAACTCAAAAATAGGTAGCCATCTATTACCTCAGCAAGAAGCTTCTCGAGTATGAAACTCGATACAATCCGCTTGAACACGCATGCATATCACTTGTCTATGCTACGAAGAAGCTGAGGCACTATCTCCAAGCTCATACGACCTACCTCATTTCAAAACATGAACCGATCGAGTACCTCTTTGATAAGCCAATCATCAGTGAAAGGTTAGGTAAGTGGCATGCTCTGCTATCCGAATTTGATATCAAATGCATAAATTAGAAGTCTATCAAAAGACGAGCCATTTCGGAAGCTCTAGCTGATGGCTACATTTTTGGGGACGAGTACGAGGACTCATTTCCCGATGAGAACATCCTTACTATCTAGGAGTCCTAATGGAAAATGTACATTGATGGTTCTTCTAAATATAGGGGCAATGGGATTGGTGTATTGTTGATTGATCCCGATGGCCTCCCTATGCCTTTTTTCAGTCAAACCTGACCTTTCAAATACCAACATTACGTGTAAGTAGGAAGATTGTATCTATGGGGTCAAGGTAGCCCTAGCAGCAGGGGCATGATGCCTATGTATATTTGAAGACTCCAACCTCATCATATCACACACCATAGGGGCATGGAAGGTTTGAGAAGAACATCTTCAACCCTATGCCGACTGTTTACAGCAACTGATTCCACTGTGTTAAGACATAACTTTTCGACATCGGCCACGTGAATAGAAGGGATTTACAGATGCTTAACCCAACCTTGCCACCATATTGGTATGGAAAAATGGAGCAAGGACTTAGTCGATCACACTAGAAGAGAGGTTCGAACCCGCAGTCAAGGGAAAGAATGTCAATGCTCTGACTACAGAAACAGAGGACGAACCATGGTTTGTTGATATACAGAATTACCTTGAGAAAGAAGAATATCCCCCTGGAAGTTCTAGAAGTGATCAATTGGCTGTAAGACACCTTGCCATGCAGTACACCATGTACATTGTCAAGCTGTACCACAAAGGCCTTGATAGCACTCTCCAACTCTGTGTTACCGAAGTAGAAGCACATAAGATCATGACAGAAGTCCACAGCGGAGTTTGTGGTTCTTATATGAATGGTAGGATGCTAGCTAAGCAAATCATTCACAGTGGATATTACTGGACTACAATGGAACGCGACTGTTATCAAATGGTTTGTCCCTACCACAAGTGCCAAATCTTTGCCAATTTGAACCACTGCATAACATGACTTCACCATGGCCATTCCCCAACTAGGGGATTGATATCATTAACCGAATTCATCCCATGGCCTCGAACGAACATCAGTTGATCATAGTTGATGTCGGCTACTTCTCGAAATGGATCGATGCTGAGGGCAAAGCAAGTAGCCAAATTTGTCATGAACAACATCATCTACCACTACTATATACCTTTTATGATCATCTCTAACAATGGCTCACAGTTTGAAGGGCATCTGAAGGAAAATGCTCTGCAAGTACAAGATAAGACACCATCATTCTTCGCATACATTCCTAGAAGACTAGAGAATGGCCGGAGAAGCTGCCATATGCACTATGGAGGATCCAAGCCTCTATTCACACCCCAAACGGCGCCCTACTCTTTTGTTTATGGAATGGAGCCAAAGCAGCCAATTGAAACTGATCACTTGTAGTGATACCAGAAAGCGGTATTCTCGAGGATCTCTGGTACCTAGCCCAATACGAGGAACTAGATCTCCTCGATGAATGCCTACTTGCAATACTTCACAACATTCAAGGCTACCAACGTGGAATTGCAAGGGATTTCAACAAAAGGGTCCGCATCCGCCATATTAAAGAAGGAGATCTCGTGTTGAAAGAGATCCTAGCACCTGTGGAAAAACCCAGAGGCAAGTTCAAGCTGAAATAGTATGGCCTATTCCTGACCAAGCAAATCATCCCTGCAGGTGCGGTTATACTGGCGGATTTGGACAGAAATGAAATTTGCTTGTTACACTAATCTTGACCAGCGAAGACTTTAGGTCATTTATTTTGCTGCTTTCAGGCTCTTTGAGAGCATCGTACTTTAAGTGGTCAATTTTGGTCAACTCTCGGTAAAAAAAATATTGAAATTGGAAATGCCGAATCAAGTGGTGTATTTTGTAAATGGGCCCCGAGCCCAGTGACATGTATCGAAATTGGATCATTTCATTCCTTGTATTGTAATTTATGATTAGACATTTTCATGCAAAGGTGTTCAACACACATTTTTCCACAAAATGAAATTATCTTCATCTCATGTGAAAATCATAGAACCCATTTCATCCTAAACACAATTCTAATCACATTTCCACCATCATTCTAATGGTTCAGACTTGTGGTCTGAAATGATTCAATTCACAACTCACTTTTGGCCCATGAATTTCTTAACCTATCCCACCATTGACGTAAGATGCAATTCCCTGAGCAAATAAACTCACCCTTAAAACATAATGCCTAGACCAGCTTAGTTCATTTCAGTCCCTCCCGTTCATGTCTTTTGTGGATCAACCCACTTTATGCGAACCAACCACTTCCACATTCCACGATTTATGTCTGCAAACTTCTTTTCACATTCCTATCTCCATTGGGGACATTCTCTTGTAACTTGTGTACTTACATCCTAGTCATTGACATCAATATCGAGGAAATTCGCCCCTCACTTCCCCACTACTTGTGCCGACCCATTCGGTCCAAGCTCCTAAACGAACTGAATCATTTTCATTTAAAAAACCATTTCATTCCTCTCGAAGCTACAACTCGCATCATCCCCAGTGAGTCAATTTTTGACCCTTATCCCTCGCAGAACCTTATTGGCCCATCCCCCAGCAAGTAAAATATTAGCTATAATCCACAGCAGAACCTTATCGGCCCATCCCAAACGAGTCAAATATTGAACTCGGTACCTAGTGGAACCTTATCATCCCATCCCCAAGGAGTCAAAATATTTACCTTGATCCCCAGCAGAACCTAATTGGCCCATCCCCAGTAGAGGATAACTGGCCTAATCCTATCCACCCCTAGCAAAACAGAGAGAGCTTCCTCAGAGCCGCTCCCCAACCCCTCGAAAACAGTCGAATTCAGTCAAGTGGAATTGCACAAAGACAATTGATGCTCCTAAAGGAATCAATCTCGATTAAATCCCTAGTGGAGTCCATGGACATCCACCCACCCAAACAAAAACTCTCAGCAGAGTCAACCGACACCCATTTGTCCAAACGAATTCCCCACTGAAGTCAAGAGACGTCATGATGAGCACAAGTTAGTACATTTTGTGGAGCATGGTTTTATGATGTTTTTGGTGCCATGGGTGTGAGTTTTGAGTTGGTTTCCCATTAATTTGGGTTTGGAGCTTTTATGCGAGCAAGAAGCCATGGGTATCGAATACATGTCAAGCTATGCATTCTGGGTCGTGTTCGGGCTGAGGATTTGTTGTACAACCTTGTGGGTGAGTTAGAGGATCAAGAGTGAAGCATTGAATTCAGATTCGTAAGCTGAAGCGAAGTTGAGAAGCATGCAGCAGGTCTGTGCGCAGCGCGCAAGCTACGCGCAGCATTTTTCTGTTTCTACCCAGCGACGTGCAGAGCGCCAATCTGCGCACTGCGCACCTCACATTCTGCATGCTGCCCAGTTTTGCCTGCACGCTGCCCTAGGGTATTTCTCGCGATTCGCGTGAGCGCCGCCTTAGTTATTTTCCTACTTTTAGGTACTTGTATAAATAGGTTTTTGAAAGGTATTTTGAGG
>ONZA01014850.1:19037-30913 GCA_900322205.1 Kewa caespitosa | reverse complement strand
CATTGGTTAGGGTATTGTAGTTACGCCGATCATACTACTTTACTACAAAGAGGAGAACTGAAGGGTCACCCCTTCACAACAGGTAGTCAAGACTTAGGGAGAGAGTTTGTGTTTCCATGATCAATCGGAAGGATAGTAGTGGATATTAATCAAGCCAACGCTTGTAAAACGAAAAAAATTAAAATAAAAAAAATTAAAGTAAAATGGCACGCTGCGTGCCCCAGTGCGCGCTGCGCGATGCGAGACAGAACACAACATATGTAGCGTGCACATTAGACGCTGCGCGCATGTCTGCTGGAGGTTTTTAAGCGGTGCGTGACGCTTCCACTTTCATTCTTCTCAATCCCTTTCTATCTTTACCCACCTCCACCACTTTCTTTCTCTACCTAAATCTACCCATATCCTCCATTCATTTTTCTTCCCACCACTTCATTCTACACCATACAACATTTCTTTTCCTTCCAAACACTTCACCCACTTCCCAATGACCCGATTTACAGTTCAGTCCAAATGCAATGCAAACATGTAATGCAAATGTCAAGCATGAAAATGCAATATGCTCTTCTATGTTTACACTAACACAATGGCTCTAGTTCTCTAAGGTTTGAAATCAGGTTAGGGGACATAAGGCTCCCACGACATACGGGGTGCTCACAACGTTACGGAATGCATAAGCGTCGTAAGTTACCATTTTTGCTTTCATCGAATGTATGAAAGAAAAGGTCGTGACTGGAGAGTCCTTTACGATATGCATGGAGAATCAAATGGATCCTCCATGTAAGTGAAATCGTCCCCTTGGGATTGACTATCGGTTACCTATTGCGCGTACGCATGATACTACATGAAAATGATGCATTTTTGAACCAAATTGATTTTTTCTAAATCGTTTTCGAGTTTCACCTTCTTTAAGTTAAGTCCCCAGGGGAGTCGCCACTGTAGGGGCCACGGCCTTCCCGCTCGTGTAAGTAGCAGGGGAGTCCCATGCCGCAAGGATGAGATGATGGAGTCCATCCAGCCGTCGGATTTGTCTAGGATGTTGATGGTTACCTCATTCTCAATGTTGGGCTTCTCAATTTCTTCCCAAATGATGTTTTTGTGCATGCCTTCGATGGACAAACTAGCTAGTCTGGCCAGTGCGTCGGCGTGACTGTTCTCTGATCTGGGAACATGTTCCGTAGCCACTTCTCTGAGGCTGCTTGTTTCATCCCTGACTTTCGCGAGGTAGGCCTTCATTCCATCTCCTTTGACTTTGTAGCTACCCTCCAATTGGGAAACTACTAAATGTGAGTCCATCTTGACTTGTATCTTCTGAGCTCCTGCAGCACGTGCCAAAACAGAGCTGGCAAGGAGAGCTTCGTGTTATGTTTCGTTGTTGGAGGTCTGGAATTTGAATCTTACTACATACTCAAATATGTTTGCTTCGGGAGAGGAAATCATTTTCCTGGCTCCGCTTTCAGCCTTGCAAGAAGATCCGTCTTCTTATATGGACCAGTGACCACCCCAGACCTTTGGGACGTGGTCCAAAGGTGTCACCTCAACGATGAAATCAGCCAAGGCTTTAATTTGGATTGCTTGCTCTTCGCGGTTCGTAGACAATATCCTGGTCCGTCAATTCAAGAGCCCATATTTGGACCCTACGGCGAATTCAAGTCTGCCGAGCAGCTTCTTCAAAGGTTGGTTGGTGAGTCCGATGTTCATGAAAATAGGGCCTCAGCTTCCTCGCACTGATGAGGACCCCGAGGGAAAAATTTTTAGGAGCCGTGAACCTGAATTCGGCTTCGCTTAGGGCATGGCTGGTGAAGTACACCGGCACTTGTACTCTATCATTTTCCCTGACCAGTACTAAAGCAACTCCTTTATCTGACACTGTGAGGTAAAGAAACAAACGGTCGCCTGCTTTTGGGATGGATATCCGTGGCAAATGAACGAGCCAAGACATCAGCTTCTCAAATGCATCATGGGCTTCATCCCCCCATTGGTACTTGGTTCCCTTCCTCAACGCTTTGAAGAAGGGAGCACACTTGGTTGTTGACTTGGATATAAAGTGATTCAATGCGGCTATGCATCCTGTGAGTTTCTAAACATCTCTGACGCACCTCAGAGGCTCCATTTCTTATACAGCTTGCACCTTCTCGGGGTTAGAATCGATTCTCCTTTTGCTGACCATGAATCCAAGGAATTTTCCCCCATGCACCTCGAAGAGACATTTGTTGGGGTTTAACTTCATCTTGTTCGCCCTGAGGATTTTGAAGGTCTCTCTTAGGTCGTCCACGTGATTGGACGACTTGATGCTCTTCGTGATTAGATCATCGACATAGGCATCTAAGGTCCTGCCAATTTGATTTTAGAAGACATTTTGGACTAGATGCTAAAGGGTGGTCGCCGCGTTTTTTAAGCTAAACGACAGCATTTAGTAGCAAAATACTTCGTCAGTGATAAAGGCTATGGAGCTTTGGCCTTTTATGCTCGTGAAGACCTGGTAGTATCCCAAAAAGGCATCCATGAGGCTTAGTAACTCGTGACCACTCATGAAATCCACCACTCTATCGACCCGAGGTAGAGGGAAATGGTCCTTCGGGCACGCCTTGTTGAGATCGACATAATCTATAAACATCCGCCCTCCTTCGCTTGCCTTCTTGACCATGACCATGTTTGCGAGCCACTTTTTGTACTTACACTCCTTGATTAAACCTTCTTCTAAGAGCTTCCGTAATTCTACGGTGGCGGCTCGACTTCGCTTGTCCCCAAGGTACCTCTTCTTTTGTTTCACCGGCTTCAACTTTGGCTTGATCTCAAGGTTGTGTTCCATGAGTTCTCTGCTGACCCCGGATATCTTGTCAGGCCGAAAGGTGAACACATGCTGGTACTCCTGAAGCAGTGAGGAAAGCTCTGCGCTAGTGGACTCGTCGAGGTCGTCACTGAGGTACGTGACACGCTCAAACCGAGTTGGGTCCAGGGTATCCTCCACTTTACCTCTGAGGGTTTGGCTCTTTCCTGCTCTTCAATTCTGGCGTCGAGTAGTTCGGACGAGGGGATGTCTATTATCAAGCACTGAACATCTTTTCCCTTGTCCTTTGGTTGGGTCTCTTCTTCCTCCTGTATCTTTGTTTCAAGCTTGAAGTGTTGTCCCTTCTTCTCTTCTTCGATTCCGGCACTTGGATTGTTATAGGGACCTCCTTTTCTCTGATAAAACTCCTATTGAGGCATTGTACGTAGCGAATTCGGGCTGTCTTCTGGTCTCTGCACACCTTTCTGACTTCACTGTCATCTAGGTGAAACTTCATTGTTAGCAGTACAATGCTGATGTGTGCTTTAGTTTTGTAGAGGGAGGGCCTGCCAAGCAATACATTGTAGGCTAAAGGCACGTCGACCATGAGGAACTCAAAGATGATGTGCCTTGCTTCGTTCTTAGCCCCTTACCCTGCGGGGCAACTATATGCTTCCTATTGGAAGGACCTGATTTCCTCCGAAGACCACTACGAGGTGAGTAATGGGAAATACTTTGTTCGGCTAAGAAATCGAGGTCATTTAGACACCCATGATTGATTACGTCTACCGAACTTCTATTATCTACAAGCACCCTTTTTACCAAGGCACTTTCCATCTTTACTTCTACGACCAAAGGATCATCATGGGCGTACTATAATGGTCGCACAACATTTTTCATCAAAGAAGATGGGTTTCCTGAACATAGGGACTTTCTCGTCCAACAAGATTTGGTCGAGGGATCACAGGTGAGCTCGTCTAGCCTTGTTGGTTAATCCAAGGCCTAGGAGGAGCTCTCTCCTTCTCTCTGATCTTGCTGTACGGAGTTGGTGGCCGGATCCTTTAAGAAGGGGTTGATTTTTCCATCTTTTGGCAACTTCTCCAGATGGCTACCAAATCCCTGACAATATCTTGTGTTGTGACCGTTGGCTTTGTGGTAGTGGCAAAAGATGTAGCTCTTGTTGTTTCTCTCCTTCATGAGGGTTGGATCGGGTAGCATTTTGGGGTCTATTTTGGCACGGACTTCTTCTTGATTGCAATTTCAGATCTTTTTCACTGCCAGGCCTTTTTTCCTATAAAATTGTTTCTTTGACTCGGCTAGTTTTCCTTTATTGCGGTTTACTCTACCCTTTTTGAATATCGATTTCTCAACATTCAACGTCTCTGCCTTCTTCCTTTCGTACTTTCCATGTCGAGCTCCTCGACCTTCTCTGAATTTGTCGACCCGATAGTTGTCTGTCACCATGTCTCTACATGATCTTTCCCATGTGGTAAAGACTTTGGCTGCGTATGCTTGGACATAAGCTAGAGTCAGTTTTTGTCCCTGCAGCTTCATGTGCTCGAAGTCCTAAAGAATTTTGCTTACTTTTACAATGCCTTTGACTTCGGCCGTGTAGGCTATGAGGGGGTCTAGCTTGGTTATCTCTAGGCACTCATCGTTGAACCTCTTGTCGTAATCCTTCATGAAGTCATTGCCCTGGGTAATATTGAAGAGGTCTTTGGAACACTTCTCCATTTTATCGCACGTCATAAAATTCTACATGAAAGTTTTAAAACAACTCTTTATAATTGTGCACGCTATAACGAGGTAGGTGGTTCATTCACTTCAAAGCTCTGCCCTCCAAGGTTCCCATGAGCTGACAGCACATTGTTGCGTCGTTTCATCTTTGGATCGTCATAACTGCATCATATGCCAATATGTGTTCCTTGGGGGAGGTAGCACCATTGTTTTTGATTTTCCGTACCCTTGTGTTTAGGCTGAAAGAGTACTTGATAATTTCTTCACTAAATGGAACCCGCATGTTCTGATCCGAGCTATCTCCAAGGTCGGAGTACTTTCAAGGGGGCTTGCGATAGCCTTCTAGGGATCTGGCATACTTATCTCGCTTTCTTTCTTCGTTTTGTTTTTCTTCTTCTTTGAACCTGAGGAAGTGCTTAAGGTCGTTCGTTTCTTCATCATTGGCTTTTTATGCCATTTCTCGTCGGATTATATCGAGTTCATGCCCGAGGTACGATTTGGCCTTTTGCAAGCTTGCGATAGATTGGTTGCTCCTGCTCTCATCTTCAAAATTTCTCTTCTTGGAGCGGGAGTCCAAGCAGTCCAACTGGCTGAACTGGAAGGGAGGAGATTTCAATATTTGAGTGGACTTTGACACGTCTTGCCCCTCGGGGCTAGGGGTGTTCGGAGCATGTTTTATCATTCCATGTTCCCCTGAATTGTCTCCCATAAGGTTATGCACATCTTTTGCATGTCCCCTAGGATGTTTGGTTGGAAAGGAAGTAGCTATTCACGAGTAACTGGTACTAGAGGAGGAGGTGGAGGCAGGTTCCTCCTTGAAGAGATGGCAAAGGCCGAATTATGATGAGACATGTCATGGTTTGGTGAATGTGTTTGAATGTGCTTGTTATTCCTTAGTCTCATGCAACTTTAACTAACCACTCCCCACAGACGGCGCCAAATGTTTCGAGTGTTTTTGGGTGTCAAAGAGTGTTGATACTGGAATTTCTGACATTTTTTAGGACGACGCATCTAGACAACCTCTGCAAGACGACGATAACGGATGTTCTTTGCACAACGACAATTAGGGATATTTCCTAGATTTTCGTCAGTTATTAGTTGGTAAATGAAGATTATGGCTTCCTAATCTTTGGGTAACAATATACAACCATGAGTCAAAGGATAGCGTTAGTCAATATGGGAATTAAACAAGAAACCAAACAGAAGGAGACTGAGTCAAGTCTGTTCCGCCTAACATGCCATTGAGACCGAGATTCAAGGAAGTGGCGCGAGAAGAGTGGGTCACTTTTCTTCTGCTCCAACGGTTATCAAGAGAGAGTCCCAAGAGCAACAAATAGGGAAAGAAAAGTTCATGCATGACACATTGCTTCCATGTCCAAGATTACTGATCATTCTCTACTTCCTCTCAAGATACTTCAACATATTGTAATGTCAAAATTACTTACTATTCTCTAATTACGCTCTTTGTAAACACTACCATTATCATAGTGGTTTATTTACCAGTTGGAGGAAGATTCCAACCGAGGTTTTTTCCCTTCTAGGATTTTCCTCGTTAACTTGCGTCCTCTTTTACGTTTAATTAATTTCATTGTCATCTTTAGCATTGCTCAAAGTACATTAAGATTATTAGGCTAATTAACCCACACTTTGACCTAAGAACGACGTTGGAAAATTTGTACCAAAACAATTTGGCGCCCACCGTGGAGAATTTAGCCTACAAAACCCATTTCACCTTCTCAAAGAAAACTTGTGACAGCTCAATATGGATTCATCCTCCCAACCAAAGAAGGACGCCGGAAAGAAGAGCGAGAAATCGGTCCAGACTTGTCAACCTGGAGCATCCAAGCCTATTCAGAGGACCGTGGGAATGCCAATTATAGAGGCATCTAACAGAGAGATCCCAAAGTCTGTAGGGTGTCCCATCTCTATTGGGACACCCCTATCCACCATCTTCACAACAGCAACAAATCTAGAGGGAGCTAAGGTCATCCAGGAGAAATCCAGCACTGAAGAAATGATGTCTTGCATTGCAGACACGCTCAAAGCCTAAAAGGCACAAGAGCAAAACATCTTGAGGCTAACTCCGGAAAATCAGCAACTAAAGGCGGTCGTGGATGGCGGTATCTTGCCTTCAAAACAACCTTTGAACAGAGATACCAATCAGATCATCCCAATGCCGATCTTGAGCACTCCTCCTGCAACCATGACAATCACACCCTTAGTACCTCAACAATTGCCACCAGGATTCAGCCTGACATTCCCAACTGGACTTTTTCAAACGCCTAATGGTCCTGAGTTTGAGGCAAGCCGGGTCCTATCAGAAGCGACACCGTCGTTCAATATCAATGACGGCAACGATGTGGTCTGGCAAGAAGCTCGTGTTAGGAAAAGATTGAGGAACCCCTCCAGGGCTGGTCCTTCAAGCAGCATCCCTATGAGAAGCATTTCAAACTCTTACGATCAGTCTAGTCAATTAACTAATAATTTTGATAACTATACTACCAGTGGTGCTAGCAATGCAGGACTCATGAACACCGTGATAACGTACATGAAGTCTCTGGAAGACATGATGCACAAAATCCCAGGAGCACCACAACCCATCGAATAGATCTCATCCGCAGTTTACGCGAAAACACCTTTTGTTGATGAGATCACCGCTATAAAGCTGCCCGAAAGATTCAAACCACCCTCCATGTCATCCAACGATGAAACGACGGATCCAAGGGAGCAATTAATGATCTTCCAACAGAGGATGGCCGTCCTGCTGATACCTAGTCACCTGAATGAAGGTTGTCGTTGCAAAGGGTTCAGCTCGACGTTGACAGGTTCAGCTCTTGAGTGGTATTTAAATTTACATAAAGGTTTAATTTCCATTTTTGCAGATTTTGCGAACCTCTTCCAAACACAATTCTCCACAAGTTGAAAAATGGAAAGAAGATCCACTGACCTGTATCGCGTTGTCAAGAAGAAAGGAGAATCCCTCAAAGATTTCCTCAACCGTTTGAATAAGGAAATCATAGAAATCCCAAATTGCGACCAACCTATAGCTGTTGGAGTTGTGCGTCAAGGAGTGATCAGAGAGACTCTAACTTTTATGACGAGCTCACAAAGTTTTCTTGTAGTTGCTTCCAAGATGTCAGGAACAAAGTTCAGCCCTTAATACGATTAGAAGAAGACAAGGCCCTAAGGATTGTGACAAGGGACTACGAGAAACAAAATAGAGAGGCGACGACGGAAAATCAGATTGGAGCAGACCTAAACCGTACTACAAACCAGAATACAGACAGAGAATCTGTTATGCAAGAGAGATCAAAAACGACATTCCAACAGATTCTTTAGAATGGCCTGAGATTCATAAATATAACTTTTACATTGATATTGCTACCCTCGTTGATCGTTTAGATGATTTAGGGCCAAAGGTAATATGGCCCAAAAATACTTGCAGGAAATAGAGATACATCCAAATGGTTTGAGTTTCACGGCAACATCGGTCATCGAACTAAGGATTGTATTGCTCTCAGAAAAGAGGTGATGTACCTGCTGAAGAATGGATATCTGAAAAACCTACTTAAGCCGACCCAGAAAGACCAACCAGTTGTAGATCCACCTACAAAGGTTGTTTGATACATCTCAGGAAGGTCAGAAATTTGTGGAGTATCCTACTCATCATCCAAGAGGATTGCCAAGGAAACTCGATGCAGAGACCTAAACGACCAATGACGCCTAGAAGAAAGAACCAGCCCATCACCTTCGACGAATCAGACAGGGAACACATCAAAGAGTATCATCATGACGTCTTTCTCATCTCACTTCAAATTGGGTGTGTAATCGTACAGAGAATACTGGTCGACGAAGGCAGATCACTAAACCTCATCATGATAGACACCCTAAGGCAAATGGAAATTAAGGAAAGCAACATCACCAAGAGTTCGGTCGTCCTCATTGGATTCACTGGGGAAACGAAGAAAACCCTGGGCCACATCTTTCTACCTAAGAACGCTTGTGGGGTAAATTCTTTTGAGAAATTTTCTGTAATCGATTACTTGTCGTCCTACAATGTTTTGCTTGGTAGACCCTGGATTCACAACCTAGGAGCAGTACTGTCTAACTACCACCAATGTCTGAAGTTCCCAGGTAGCTTAGTAGTGCAGACAGTCCGGGGCAATTCAAAATCAGCTCAAGAATGCTGCAAACTCTCTCTCAAACCAGCATAGAATGGAAGGAGAAATAGCAATTAGCGTCCGCGTATTCAGAGCGTCCTCCTGGAAGAACCAAAACAGAATGTAGAAGAGGTCGTCCTAATCCCAACAGAACTTAATAAGAAGCTACAGATAGGTGACGACATACCTGACCGCATCAGACCATATTTGATACCAATTCTTAAGGGACAGAATGGAATGTTTTTGCTTGGCATCATAGCAACATGACATGAATCGATTCAGAAATCATCACACACAAGCTGAACATCGATCCCAACTACAGCCCAGTACAGCAGAAGAGAAGAAAGTTTGCTCCTGAAAGAAATCAAATTATCCAAGACAAAGTCAACAAACTGAAGGAAACAGGTATGATCAGAGAAGTAATGTATCCTGACTAGTTAGCCAACGTCGTGGTCGTCAAAAAGAAGAATGAGAAATGGAGAGTGTGTAGATTACACGGATCTGAATAAACCATGTCCAAAGGATCCCTTTCCACTACCACACATAGATGCCATGGTGGATGCAACAGCGGGACACGAGATACTGATGTTCCTCGATGCTCAAAGTGGATTCAACCAAATCCAGATGTACAAGCCAGATAGAGGGAATACGGCCTTCATGAAGGAACGTGGGATATACTACTACAACACCATGCCGTTTGGTCTCAGGAATCAGGGGCAACCTACCAGCGTCTTGTAAACATGATGCTCAAAGACCATCTGGGGGACACAACGGAAGTCTACATCAACGATATGGTAATCAAGTCCAAATCGGCAGAAGATCATGTCAAACACCTCACAACCGCATACGACAAATTGAAGGCATACAACATGAAATTTAATCATAACAAGTGTACCTTTCGAGTATCTTTAGGAAAGTTCATGGGCTACATGGTCACCACAAGGGGAATAGAAGTCAGTCCAGAGCAGATCAAAGCCATCCTAGAGCTACAACCACCAAACAAAGTGAAGGACATACAATGCCTCACTGGACGAGTAGCTGCGCTGAACAGATTCATCTCAAAATCCTCAGAATAGTGCAAGCCTTTCTACGACGTCCTGAGGAAAAACCAGAAATTTGAGTTGACTTCTCAACACGATGAAGCCTTCCAAGAGTTAAAGAAATACCTAAGCACTCAACCACTTCTATCCACACCCAAATCAGGTGAAATCGTGTACATTTATCTTTCAGTAACTAAAAATTCTTTTAGCATTGTACTAGTTCGAGAACAAGACGTCTTCAACACCCCATTTATTATGTGAATAAAAGCCTACTAGATGCTGAAACGAGGTACAATCACTTAGAAAAACTAGTCCTAGCTTTAGTGATGTCATCCACTAAATTAAGTCCTTATTTTAAAGGACACGAAATACATGTTAGAACTAACTATCCTATTAAGTCTGTTTTGAGGAAACCAGAATTGTCATGAATGATGGTGAAATGGGCAGTCCATTTAAGCACATACTAGGTCACTTATGAGCCTAGAACTGCCATCAAATCCCAAGCCCTAGCAGACTTTATGGTCGTTTTCAGTCCGGGACTAGAAGCAGAAGCAATAGCCGAAGTTCAACACTTAAGCTAGAAAGACATACCTCAAAAATGGACGTTGTTCACAGATGGAGCCGCAAATGTGAGAGGCACAACTCTAGGAGTCGTCCTACAGTCACGACAGGGGGACATCCTACCTCATGCTATAAGCTGCGAGTTCAAGACGACCAACAACGAAGCAGAATATGAAGCACTGATTGTCGGACTCAACATGGCATTAGAATTGAAGGTAAAACAGCTTGAGGTACATTCTGACTCAATTCTAATAGTAAACCAAGTCAAGGGTTCTTATACAGCAAAAGACTCAAAAATGGTAGACTGTTAAGAAAAGGTGAAAAGTTTGGTAAGATTGTTCAATGCATTGGAGTTGAAACAAGTCCCTAGAGACCTAAACACCCAGGCCAACACCCTAGCATCCCTAGGATCAAAATTCAACCCAACCAACCTGAACTCGATCCCAAATCTGCATCTACTCTCCCCATCAACAATAAGGAAGGTAAACATGTCGCATTAATTCGCAAGACTATCTATGAGACCAACATGCAGAAAACAGGCTGGACCAAACCCTACATAGAGTACCTCAAAAAAAAAAAAGGACAGCTCAGACCCAACCATGGAACCAAGATCGTTCTGAATAAAAGCATCAAGGTTCATTTTGATCGATGAATTCCTTTTTGGAAAGTCACGCTCCAGAGATACGCCAACCACAAGAACCATTGCATTCAGTCTCAAGTCCCTGTTCGTTCATGAAATGGGAATGGATATCGTGGGAAATCTATCACAAGCTTTTGGTCAAAGGGTATTCATGTTGCCAATAACGACCTACTTTTCGAAATGGATCGAAACAGAAGCATTCAGCCAGGTAAGAGACAAGGAAGTTATTTCTTTCATAAAATGTAACATCATATGCAGGTTCGGTGTGCCATCTGTAATCGTATGTGTAAACGATTCACAATTTATAAGCACCAAGACGAGGTCGTTCTGCGCTGAATGGAACATAGAGCTACATACTTCAAAACCATAACATCCTCAAGCCAATGACCAAGCAGAATCAAGTAACAAAATAATCATCAACAACCTGAAGAAAAGGCTGGTGGACAGACAAGAAAGATGGGATGATGAACTACCACTAGTACGATGGGCAGACATAACGACACCAAAAACGTCGACAGGACAAACATCATTCTCATTAGTGTTTGGTTGTGAAGCAGTAATACCAGTTGAGATCTTAATTCCCACTCAAAGTTATGGTCCACTTACAGTTGAAACTAAAAAAGCTAAGCTTGCAGCAAGTCTAGATACTATAGACGAGCTCAGAGAGACAGAAAGCATAAGACTAGCAGCATACCAACAAGCTGTGGCCAGAAGCTACAATAAAAGCATAAAAATCAGAACCTTCACATTGGGAGACATGGTTATGAGAAAAGCGTTTCAAAACACAAAGGAGCATGAAGCAAGGAAACTAGCTCCAACCTGGGAAGGGCCATACCTCATTGAATCAATCACAGGTATGGGTACATATAGACTAATGACCATAGATGGAAAGTCACTACCAAGGAGTTGGAACGCCATCAATTTGAAATTCTATTACGCCTAAAAACAATCATAACACATCCTCCCTACAA
>ONZA01014850.1:5779-18654 GCA_900322205.1 Kewa caespitosa | reverse complement strand
AAACCTAATTTCAATTATTACATGATTTACCTCCATAATGATAATACTAACTTGAGCGTCGGAGGGTCGTTGGTCTAACAGGTTGGTCCAAGAAACAGTTCCTTGGGACCAAAGATGTAGAACAAGGCAGAGGGAATGACTCCCAATATTTTGTTAAGACCTTTTGTGCCAGGTCCAAAGAGGTGCACAACACATGGCCCTTTAGGGTCTTATTCCTTGTGCCCATCGAATGGGATTTGCCTCTTATATTAGGTTTACACATATGCCTCTTCAATGACCTAATACATCAGGAAAGAAGGCATATTCGTGCATCAAACCCTAAGCCACAGTGAGTTCATTCGAAACCAGGAGAAAAAACAAGAAGGAACAGCTCCTTCGTGATTCTGATCTAGCTATCGCCTTGGATGGATCTATGTGTGTGAATTCAGAGGAGCAACTCTTGGGGCTCCTTGGAGGTCATCTTCACGAGGAGATCCAGAGGGATACGTGGCTTAGAAGATCTGGTTGATAGCATACTCGGGAAGGCTCGCATCGAGAGGTAAAGTATATGTGAACTAGAGTACTTGTAACGATCTGTTTCTATGTATTCCGCTTTTATATGATTAGATAATGTATTACATAGAACCCAATAGAAAGAAATATCAATTATGGCAAAGGAAAGCCACCTTGCCATGACAGGAAAAACAAGAGATGGGGTTAAACCCTCAACGTCGAAAAAACTCGCTTCAAAGGAGGTTGTGGTGGAAGAGGAGGGCGAGGCGGCGGTAGGACCAGGGTAGACCTACTTACAAGGCACTTGAGGCACGTGAGGTCAAAAAAATCCTGAACTTCAATCAAGAAGTGATATATGCCAAAATAGGCCAAAGCCTCATGCTAAAGGCGATCCCAATGAAAGGGTTAGGGATTGGTGGATATTACTTCTGCCACTACCATAGGGAGAATGGTCACTCCACGAGGTAGTATCGCAAAATCGGTCGTAACCTCATGAAGATATCCAAGGAGGGGAAGATTAATGACTTCCACCAAGATAAGAACAAAACCTCCACTTCGTAGAGCCAAGGGGCAAGTAGCTCAATCATCCGACTTTGTGGCGACTGAGCACAAGATCGTCTCGATTATATTCGGTGGCCCCTCTTGCGATTGTGTGACATCAAAAGCAAGGAAGACTCACTTATGTTCTCTTGGCCAGACTATGTTGGTCGAGAAAGGACCCAAATTTGGGAAACCCATAACATTTGATGAGTCAGATGCCAGGGCGATTCAGTACTCCCATGATGACCCACCTCGTCATCAAGATCAAGGTGTCCAACACCTTGGTAAAATAAATGTTGATCAGTACTGGAAGTTCTGTCGACATGATCACGTCCTATTGTTTAATCGAGTTAGGTTACAACCTGAAGAAAACTGCTCCCCTAAGCTACCCAGTTTTTGGCTTTGGGGGCAATGAAGTGCACCCCATTGTGTCTGTTCATCTCCCTACTCGCTTGGGACCCAAGACTTTTGCTCGCCACCTCGTGGCTGAATTTTTGGTAGTTGACGTTCCGATGTCATACAACATTATCATGCCTCGGGCAACACTCACAACCATCAATGCCAACGTCATGATGTTAGTCTTGAGACTATAATACCTATAGCCGAGGAGGAAGAGAAGAAGAGCCGGAAAGGCAAGGACACTCAATGCCTTATGCTGAAAAGACATGGCTTCCACCAAAATGACCCCCTGATCCAAGAACCCGAAAGAGCTGATACCGTAGGAGATAAAATTGAGGTCATTCCACATCGAGCCCGACTTGAAAGGGTCACTGATCTAGGGGGCAGACCTTGAAGAAAATGTGCGAAGTGGCTTGACCTCTCTATTTTGCGACTATCAAGATATTTTTGCTTTTGACTTCAAAGAAAGGCCTGGGATCAGTCAAAACGTGATCGAGCATAAACTCGAAGTAGACCCAAAAATGAAACATGTAAAGAAAAGGCATCACCTTAGGGGGGAAGAAGTAAGGCAACATCAGCAGAAGTGGCGAAGCTGCTTGAAGTGGCTTCATCAATGAATGTCAGTACCCGAAGTGGCTGGCCAACGTAGTAATAGTTAAGACGCATTGGAGGATGTGCGTTGACAATACAGACCTGAACAAAGCTTGCAAAAAAGATGACTTTTCACTACCTCGCATCGACCAACTTGTTGACTCCACCATGAGGCATGAGCTAGTAAACTTTATGAATGCATTCTCCGTGTATCATCAAGTGCTCATGAGGAAGAAAGATCAGAATTCTACCGCCTTCATCACTGATGACGACCTATTTTGCTACATCATGATGCCATTTGGCCTCAAGAATGCTGGGGCCCCATTTCAAAGATTAAATCAGAGGGTTTTTAGGAAGAATATTGGTCAAATTATGGAAGCATACATTGATGATAGCCAAGAGAAAAGTCGCAACGGGCCACGTCTCTGATCGACATGAGACATTCGAAACTCTAAGAGGTCATGAATCAAGTTGAATCCAAAAAATTATATGTTCGGTGTGCAGGGTGGAAAATGTCTAGGGTTCATGGTGAACCAGTGAGAAACTCATGTGAACCCATAGAAAGTTCAGGCCATAGTGAACATGAAGTCACCTTGCTGCGTCAAGGACGTTCAAAGGCTGACTGGTTGCATTACTGCCCTCAATAGATTCATGTCCAAGGCCGCTGACAAGTGTGCACCTTTCATCGCCGCCATGAGGAAATGAGCCAAGTGCTAATGTAGTGAAGAAATTGAATCAGCCTTTGAGAGGCTGAAGGACTATCTGAGGCCTTTGCCTCGCATCAGCTCAATGATCCCAAGCGTGACCCTATTCATGTACCTGGTAGTCTCAGATAAAGTAGTAGTGTCGGTTCTCTTTATAGATGAAGAAAAAACTTAGGTCCCAGTCTTCTTTTCCAGCCACGCCCTGATGGGCCCAAAAATTTAGATATTCCATTCCAGAGAAGTTTGCATTAGGCCTGGAAATCAGTTCGAGGAAGTTGAGATTGCACTTCAGCTTCTACCCCATCACTTTTTTGAGCAATCAACTGCTGAAGATGATTTTGTGCAAACTCGACTCCACTGGGAGGTTGCAGTTATGCGCTCACGAGCTCACAAATTATGACATCACCCACAAACAACGTAAGGCCATCAAGAGCCAAGATCTAGCTAACTTTGTAGCTGAACTCACGCCAACAACAGAACAACTAGCATACTAAACTGAGAATTAGGAAATCAGTGTTGATGGATCCTCATGCAAGAATAGATGTAGGGCAGGTATTGTCATCAATTCATGTCAAGGAAAAATTTTTGAATATGCCATAAAATTCAAGTTTATGGACTCGAACAACGAGGTGGAATAAGAAGCTGTGTTGGCTGGTTTGAGCATGGCCAAAGCAGCGGGAGTGAGAAAGCTCAAGGTTAAGATGGACTCGCATCTTGTTGTTTCCCAAGTGTCAAGGGACTATGAGGCGAGAGAAGACACCATGAAAGCCTACAAGTTGAGGGTTAAAACTGAACTTTTGAAGTTCGAAGAGTTTGAGTTACTCCACATACCGAGGTCAGATAATAAGCACGCCTATGCACTAGCTCGCCTCGCCAGTTCGGCGATCTCAAGTTTTCCACCGAATATCTTCTAGGAAGAAATCGAGAAGTGGAGCGTAGATGTTGACCCACCAAAGAAGTGAATATCTAAGACCGAAGTGACCAATGGATGGCCCCAACCGTTGCTTATCTCCATGATGATTAGTTGCCAGATGACCCAAAAAAGGTGAAGAACCTTAAGACAAAGAGAAAATGGTTCGCGTATGGAGACGGGGTCTTGTACAAGAAAAGTTAATTCACTCCGCTGCTAAAGATCATCTGGTGAGCTCAAGGAAAAGAGATTCTCTAAGACTTGCATGATGGGTTATATGGAACTCACCACGTGTGTTGCACGTTTGCTACCAAGGCATTCATACTTGGTTTTTACTGGCCTACTATACAAGGAGACTCAACCGAACTGGTGCTCACCTATGGAAAGTGCCATCATCACTCCCCTGTCCCAAGACTCCCAGTCACAGAGCTCTCACCCATCCTGGAGCCCCTGCCCTTTAGCCTGTGGGGCATGGACATCCTAGACCCGTTCCCAATTGCCCGGTCAGCTCAAATTCTACATTATCGGAGTGGATTATTTAAGAAAGTGGATTGAGGTCAAAGTTGTGAGAACTATAACCGTCACCCACGTGATGAAATTCATCATAGAGAACATCTTGTCCTGCGTCGGTGCCCCTAGAAGCATAATATTTGACAACTGCAGTCAGTTCGACACTCCCAGACGTACTGATTGGCTCTCTCTGTTTGAAGCTTAGTGTCGATTCATTGTTGTTGCATGACCCTAGTGTAACGGTCAGGTTGAATCAAGCAACAAAATCATCATCAATGGGCTCAAGAAAAATCTCGATAAGGCCAAAGGGTTGTGGGCGGACAAGAAGTGATATGGGCCACAAGAACCACTGCCAAGGCCGTGGCTAGTGAAAGCCCATTTATGCTCGTGTACGTTAGCGAAGTGGTACTACCTATCGAGCTCACCTTGCGGAGCCCACGCGTGAAAAGGTTCAGCGAAGCCGAGAACGAGAAGAAGTTGAGACATAACCTCAACCTACTCCCCTATGGAAATCAACAAGCAAAGCATGGGAAAGGCCTATAACCTCAGGGTCAAGCTGAGAAAATTCAGGGTTTGCAACCTCGTAAGCTAAAAGACCGACTACATAGGAAAACAAAAGAAGACGGAAAGCTCTCTGCGAACTAGGAATGGCCATACCAATGCGACCTGGCACATACCGCCTTAAAGACATGAGTGAAGGAAGCTAGAGTGACCTTAGAACATCAACAATTTGAGAAAGTTTTACATTTTGATTTCTTAGAGCGCGTACCCAACACGGAGCCGCTCAAGGGGTGGGCACCCCCATGAAATCTTATCATTTCGTTATTCGTCCACCACGGAGTGACATAGGGTGTGTACCCCCAAAAATCCATGTAATAGAACTTAAGAACGGGGTGAGCACCCTAAACAGCTCAGCTTTTGTCTAGTTCATCATGGAATTATAAGTCGTGTCGGCACCCCAAACATCCATAAATAAAAGTTCTGTTACTCATATAGTGGTTCTTTTAGGTTAATATTTTAACCCACTTAGACATTACCTCCGACATGATTAAATAAATGGGGGCACATTGCTTTCTAACTTTATTTGATCACTTCGCGAAAAAAAATAAAAATGAATTCCCATCAGGGGAAAATCACAAATAAGTAGGGGCATCTTGCAAATTTACTTATTTGTGACATGAATTTTTGACCATCATGGGTAAAGTCAAATAGTTGGGGGCACATGGTTTCGCTAAAACTATTTGACCACCTCACCTCGCATAAATTCTCATCATGGAGAATAATAAAATAAGTGGGAGCACATCGCACTATCTACTTGATTTAAACATTCATCTTGTTCACAATTGGGCACATGTACCATATACGTGAGGTGATACAAAGCAAAAGTGAAAACAAGTAAATCATAGAGCATAAGAGGTCAAAAACCAAAAATGTCAATAAAAGTACGTTAGAGAAATAAAATACAAAAACTAGCCTAAAAAGGCAATTTTTTGGGTCCGACCAAAAATTACACGGGACGCGACCCCAACAGCCGCGACCCAAAAAATGAGCACGCAAGCTCAAAAGTCAACCCTTATCCTCCTCATGACCCTGCTCATGCTCCTGCCCACCAGTGACCTCGCCTTAAGAATCTTCTAACTGCGCCTCACCAAACTCGTTCCATACATTATATGCCAACAAGTCAGCATACTTAACTTCAATCTCTCTTCCTCAGATGGATTCGCACGAGCAAGGAGGACCCATAAGCTCGCAGCACGCAACCCTTGGTCAGCCTTAAAAACGTCCCTTATGGCATTTTTCCACAAGGTGTCCACCTCGCCAGATTTTTTTATCAGCTCGTCTATATGCAATTTGACGAGGCTGGACAAATCAGCTTCCTTCTTGCAAGAAGCCTTGAGGTCAGCCACCATAGTGAGATCCTTCTCTGCGTGGGTGAGCTTCTTGTTGACCGACTGGAGCTCCGCGTTCTTGGAGGCCAATGCGACCCTGACCTTCTCCTTGGCCTCCTCGTGTGCATGAGCAATGGCCCCATTCATGTCGCTTATTTTCTCTTGGAGCTTGTAGATTCTTACCTCGCTCTGAGCAAGGGCGCGGTGAAAATAGGTCGCCATGATATAGTTCTTCAAAAAGTGACAAGGTTTAGAAGAATAGACGAACAAATTGAACAATACAAGGGAAAATAATGAAAATGACTAGTGAGCCGTCTGGACCAACAGTCCATGGGCAAAGTTGGGGTCGGACTTGAAGCCGTCAAGGTCCTCTAACGCCACGGTCTTTCGCATAAAATTGTATTGTTTGGAACCTATCCCCGCCAGGCTTCTTAAAGAAACTAGGCTTGCTCACAGATAAAGGCACGAAGCCAACATACTTTAAAAGGAAATTTTTGGAAGTAAACTACAAGGGTCCCCAGCATGGATTAGCCCCATCGCGGTCAGGAAGAGCTGGTTCTTGAACCACCTCGTCGAAGGTCGCCAGAAGTGAGGAAACTTGACTTGATTTGTGGACTTCGAAGATGGGTGCTTCCCAGAATACGAGAAGAAAGCCAGTGCGTCCTAATCGGCCTTTCACAAGGGTTGGTGAGTCCTTTTCTAGTACCGACACCGCTCCAGATCGATGAAGCTCCACTCCGGCAGATCCCACCTCCCATCAAGCTTTCGAAAACAACAAAAGAAGTGCTTCCCCACTTCACAATTGAGCTCACCTTAAGCAAGCCCACAACGTAGCTGGGCCTCTCCAAAAAGTAGAAGAAGTCGTTTGTATCAGGACTCTTATTCACGTTTTTCGACACCATGAACCACAATGCCATGGTAGGCGTCACCTCATATCCCTTACATACACATAGCAAATGCATTATCATAGCCCAACTATTCGGGGTCAATTGAGCCAGGGCAAGGTTGAGCTCATTCAATGGCGAGGTGGTGAAGTTAAGAAGAGGTGCCCTGAACCCGAAGTCAGCCAACTTAAGGCAAACAGTTAGGCACGCCGCTGGCGCACTTGTAATTGAATCCTTCTCTACAGTAGGGACGATCTCATGCACCCCAGGTTGACCGAAATACTCCAAGAATTCGCGATGACCTTGTTCGTCCAACAACACTGTAGGGGCCACGGCCCTCCCGTTCCCCGGGTGAGGGGAAGAGGTGGAAGTTTAAATAGGCGCGCGTACCCACCACGACAATGGGTTTGTGTATGCTGTAAGGTTCATGCATGGATTTATATAGGATCATAAAATTTAATGCACCATGGCCCAGTGAACATGTGGAAATTCGCTGGGAAATGGAGCAAATAAACCCAAACTCGTTTGGTGCCCAGCAAATATCACGATATTTACTGGAAACTAAACCAAGTGTAAGGGTGAAACGGTCAGGAAAACTCAACAGACAGCGAATAAGAGAGAAATTTGTTTCAAAACCCAGCGAACATTGGCATATTTGATGGGTGCCTTCCGAATTAGCCAATAATCGTTAAGAAGTCAGCTAATAAAGGCATATTCTCTGGCGTTTGAACCTTCTTCTGCTTTAAGCATTGGCTTTCCTTGATAGGCAAGGTTAACAGAAGGATCTAGAAGTCTCTAGGGTGAGCGTATATGACCATTTTTCCCCTTGAATTTGTTTGAGCTCTATTTTTATTAATTCGCGTGCTAAAAATGTCCTAAAAAGGTTCCCTAAGCTAGTTATCTTCATAGGGTCATAGGGGCAACACTATTTTGGTGTCAACAAAAGCTCCCACTTTTACCGAGGTGCAGAATGGCGAAGGTCAAAGTATGTGTCTTTTTGGTAAGAGTTGAGTGCACTTAGCTTACCGAGTGGGTAGCTGAAACTGTATGTTTAAGGGTATTGGCCCTAACCCTTCGTAAAGGAGGATTTTGTTGACTTTGGTCAACAATTGTGAATTATCAGCTTTTAACAATGTCCTAGGTCAAGATGAAAATTCAGGAAGTAGTTTATCGACTTCCTAGGGGTCGGAAATGATATTTGGAGGAGTTTATCGACATCTTGGGGTTGAAAATTTATTTGTAGGCGTTTAAAGACATCCTGGGGTCAGAAATGGTTTTTGTAGGAGTTTATCGACATCGTGGAGTCGGAAATAATTTTCGTAGGAGTTTATCGTCATCCTTGGGTTGAAAAGAGTTTTTGTAGGAGTTTATCGACATGCATCCTGGAGTCGGAAATAATTTTTGTAGGAGTTTATCGACATCCTTCGGTTGAAAAGAGTTTTTGTAGGAGTTTATCGATATCCTGGGGTCTGAAATAATTTTTGGTAAAAGGGGATTTTACTGACTCCTTGAGTCAGAAAAGCATGATTTTGCGTTTTTAATGACTACCCTAGTCAGAGAGATACATATTTTGGTAGTGATTGGCTACTCGAGTCAGAATAATGTGTATTTGATATTTTATTGAGCATTTCAGTCAAGGATATTTTTTAAACTTTTTATTGGCTAATTGAGCAAAAAAAGGATTTTTTTTTTTAGATATAATGAACCGGCTGGGCCTAATTTTAGTAATCCAGACTGTATGAGTTTGAAAACTACCGTGCTCCATTCACCTGCGTACATATCACAACAATAAAGTGTTTGAAATATATATGACAAATGCTAGGCGCCAAAATGAAATTTTTTGAATGAAACCTGGCTAGGACCCAGCAAATATGAGTAAATTCGCTGAAGGCCTAGTGAATACAGTCATAACCACTAGGTGCCCGGCGAATATTCTTATTTTCGCTGGGTCATGAATAAAGTCGGGAGGCAGAATGCTCCCATACTAATTTTCGATCATTGCTTTGCTAGTTTTCTCTCTTGACTATTGTTTTTTCTTGCTCAAATCTTCTTCCCCATGAAGTCTAAGCTTGTTTCTTCAATCCTTAGTCTAAATCAAACACATTATACTCACAATTCCTTCTTTTTGAAGACATTCGCCTTTTTTAAGTGGTTGATCATTAGGGACTAATGTATGAAGAAGTGTCTTCATTTCATTGTGTTCTTCGTTAAGATGATGGTCTTGGGTGCACCTGATGATGGGGATGACAAGGAGGAGGCTCGGGTGGAGCCAATTCACTGTATATTACGGGGTCTGCTCATTGGTGCTCCAAAGTATTCATGTAAGAGGGTCGGGGAGGAGCTCCAAGCAGAGGATTGGTTCGTCCGACATGAGTGGCACTCAGAGCAGGATTGGAAACCCTCACTCCTCTTATATGACGTCGATGACCATCTATCCTATTGCGCGAGGCACGTGCCGGGAAGCTCCAAACATTTTCCTTCGTATTTACAAAACTCACAAACTTGGGATAGCTTCTTGGTGTGTATATGGGTATCTGATGAACTTGGGATAATGTTATGGACTATGTGATTTATGTGTATGGTTTGTTGATGAATGAGTGTACATACGTTTGAATTTTGCAAAAACATGTTCATTTGAGTAACGTACGCCAAGTGTCCGACAAAATGCCTCTTAGAGTATTCGCTAATTTCTTGTTATAAAATGCACTTGTCATGGCTCGTTTAGTGTTTGTGTTGCTAGAAAACGTTGAAATGAACCATTTAGCTCATATTTTATAGCCTCGGAATAGGCTTTCATGCCATGCATGTGTTGTTGAGTAAAGTGTTGAATTGCTCGTCGTATATGTGCATGGGTCCACTTGCATGTTGCTCATGAAAGTTTGCATTTGTTTGTCGAGCTATTTTTATTTTAGTTATTGCATTCATAATCTTCTCACAAGAGGAGGCAGTGAACCTCAGGGATTATGGTGGTCTCGGTGAGGTTATCGCCACACACCGTTCCTTTGTTAGGGCTCTTGGCAACGACTCTGTCATTCGTTTCGAGGAGACAAGGTTTGGCCCTTTGTTTAGTTCACTTCATGGCTGCTAGTACGTGAACTTTTCAATCAGGCGTGCTCTTGTGGAGCGTGTCCAGGACACGATCAACACTTTCCACCTTTCAATGGGTAAGATAACGATCATGCTTTCAGAGTTCGGTTTGATCAGCGGTGTTGGTTTCATCGGTGAGCCGGTTCCTTTTGATCGGTCCTTCTACCTTGGCCAAGAGAGACTGACGACCATGTTCGGTAGGAACTTCGAGTGGCTCGTGACTCCTTCCATCTGTAGGACCGCTCTTATAGACCATCTTGAGGACCTGACATTGGATTAGACGGTGCGAATCTTCGTCGCCAACCTCTTGTCTTGTACCTTGTTTGCGGACAAGGGTAGTTGTCTCTACTTCTTCTCCCTCCCAGCACATGAGGACATTGGGAGGATTCGTGTCTACAAGTGGGGCACTCTTAGATATGCGACCCTAGTGAAGTACTTGAGGTAGGGATGTCATCAAGTGAAGAACAAGGATATTCTCCTTGGTGGTTTCTGGAAGGTGATCGAGGTAATGCCCCTTTTTAGCCTTCCATTGCCTTATGTTTTCTCTTTCTTTTGAATTACTAACTCTTTCTTTTGCAGATACGGTTCTACAAGCACTTTCTTATCTTCGGGCCACGATGTGATGAGCCCCACGATTTCCCGATCTTGGTTGTTGGTCGTCGACCTACCAGGGTCCCGCTAGATAGCTTCCTCTCCCAAAGCAGCGGCTTATGCTAAACAAGTTCGCCACACTTCAGGTATACATGGGATGCATGTATTCATTTTACCTTTTGTAGTATGCACTTATTTTTGTCCAATACTCTTTTCTTTTTTACTTATCAGGCATCCTACACCCCATGGAGGGATGTGGCTGGCGTCCTAGCTGGGGTACGCCATACCATCCGGGAGTACGACATGAAGAGGATCTTGTTTGAGGGCCCATTTGGTCACGTCTGGTTTCTCGGTGAGCGAGTGACCAGGCAGCCCGGTGGGAGGTTCAAGAGATTCAAGGTCCCTCAGGATCCTCCGAACCCCGTCGTTTCTACAGACTGCCTCGATGCAGGGGAGTGCAAAGCGGCTTCATGGGGCACTCTATTTCCCTACTTTATCTAGCGATTGTGTGACGATGACCCGACTCTTTCTTACCACGAGTTCTCATGCGGGCCACTAACAGCACATGCCGATGGTGAGAGCGCCGAGGCCTCATGTGGGCAACTAACAGCACAGATGTGGTCATGCCTCTCGGGCTCAGGTTCGAGCCGTTCTGCCCATATGGCCGAGGGTCCTGTGGGTGGTTCTCGCTAGCAGGAGTAGGCAAGAGATCTCGAGTTCGTTGGCGGTCATATTGTGGACATGGTTGTTATTCCAAGCAGCAAAGGTAGGAGGACTTGGCTGCAATTTCGAAAGTACAACCGAGCCAACAGGTGGTAGGGCCTTCCCGCAAGAGGAGTGATAGTTCGGAACCTTCTCGTAGCACATGCAGGAATGAGGGCTATCCCGTTCCTTGTAGATATTGACTGCAATTTCGGAAGTACAACCGAGCTAGCAGGGGGCAGGGCCTTCTAGCAAGAGGAGTGCTAGTTCGGCACCTTCTCGTAGCACATGCAGTAATGAGGGCTAGCCCATTCCTTGTAGATATTTACTCCTCAGGGATCCTTTTGTTTTGTAAAAAAAGAGGTATTATAATAAAAAGAAAATTATTTTGAAATCATTATTAGTGTTTATGTACACATATACACAAAAAATGAATGAATAACAATGAAAATGAAAATAAAATTAAAAATGAAAAGAGATAAATGAAATTTTATGTCCAAACTTGTAACAATTTCCCATGGATACATATACGCACATAATGAATAAAATTGAATTAAATCAAAAATGAAAAAGAAGAGAAAAAAAGAAAAAGAAATGCATTTGCAAGGGTAGTGATCAAATGGGATTAAAAGCAAAAAACGGATTATTAATCCTAATCTCGAATTAACTCTAGTTGAGTGAATGAACACTTAATATGTCGTTTGGTGGATAGCGAATATGGAAAAAGTCACATGGAAGCTAGTGAATTTAATTGTATTCGCTGTGCTTCCAGCGAATAGGGGCGTAATTGTTGGGTGCCCAGCGAATATGGGCATATTCACTAGGTGTTGCACAGGCATGATGCTTCGTTTCCCTTTGTGAGCGTTTCTACATGTCTTGCTATAAAATACTAGTCGTGCATGGCAGAATACTGCACTCAGATTACGCATTTTGTTAAGCTCACATACTTCTCAACTTCCTTAATCTCAAAATACATCCTGAACCCATGGCCAATTTCTTTGAGAAATCTTTTGATACTTGGATGAACTCCATGTCCTTAAAGGAGAGACAATGGTTTAGCATTTTCAATCTCACCATCTTATTTACCCTCAAGAAAGTCCAGCTTGTTTGGGTATTCTTGAGAGCTTCACTCAAAATTTTGCTTCCCGACCTCCGTGTTTTCCCTTTAGGAGGAACAAAAGAGCTATGTCCCTTAGTAGAGGAATTTTCGGCAATTTCAGGCATTCCCCCTAATATAAACATGGCACTAACCATGTTAGGTGATAACTTTGAGTCCTTATATGAGGAAAACCTTGGCCTTAATCATGAGAAGGCTAGGGATGTTCTTGATGGGGGTCAAGTGAATTCGCTAAAGGTGATAGAGCATTTCTCTCCTCCTCTTTTTAAAAATGATAGGAAAGCTAGGAGTTTCCAATGTTAGGCTTTCGTTCTTTGTCTCCTTTATCGTTTCCTTTTCGTGGGAAACGGTAAGATGGCTTGGGCATCCCTCTTACATGTTGTCAAGATGATGGAGGAAGATTGTAGTACGTTGGCTCTCATTGTTGGAGAGATGCTCGCTTCTTTGGATCGCTTGGTC
>ONZA01014847.1:33801-47192 GCA_900322205.1 Kewa caespitosa | reverse complement strand
TCATGACGCCTTCCGACCTGGCGTAATGTTGAGAAAGTTCCGACGTCATGCCGTCATACGACGTCATGATACCTTCCGATCTGGGACCACCTTATGAACGGCCAGACGCATCCCCGACGTGATGTGTTCCCGATGTGATGTCTCAGGACATCATGGACCGGACATTGCACTACCTAATTTGGCCCAAGCTTGGAGGCCCAGCGATCAGGCTCCCCGTGATCCACGCTCTTTAGGGCTGACGTGTCAAGCCCTGATTGGTCCCATGTTTCCCAAGGCCCCTATATAAAGGACCCTTGGGCTCCTCGAAAAAGGTACACACTCATTCTTTGATCATTTGTGCAAGACACTATACTGTTCACCTCGGAGCAAATAGTGCCCTCTTGCCTTCCCACTACGGCCTATCACCTCGCTTACAGTAATCACGTACTGACTTAAGCATCATAGGACAGTTCCCCGGAACCATCCCGGGGGCAGTTCACGTTTGCCACTTTTTGCAGGTTGACGACGTGACGGTCCGACTTCGACTCATCAGCTTTCATCTCTCCAATCCGACAGAGATCGACCCCTTTGACGTTTCGAGGGCTCACTACGGAAAAAACCCTGCAAGAAACCATGGCATCTCGGACGACCTTGAAGCCGGTAACCAATTCAAAAATGTCCATGAAGGTTTCCTCCAGTTGGCCTTCCTTCCTTTTGGCCGCGTCCTTCACCTCCTTACGAAGGGCGGTCACCTCGGCGGTTTTCTTTGAGACCTCAGCCTCAGCTCCCTCAGCTCTCTTCAGATTCGCCTTGGCCTTCGCCTCAGCCTTCGACAACTCAGCCCTCATCTTGGTGAGCTTTTCCTCCTGAGTTGTCCGCTAGGTGGAAGCAGCCTCCTCGCGAGCCTTGAGTGCAAAAGAGTATGTTGCCAGGCGATCCTTGGCGTTCTTTTACCACGATCGGAGATTGGCTTTCATCGATTTGTGATAGACCATGGAGAGATAGACCTAAAAAAGAAGGAAACATTTATTCACTATGCAAGGGTCGTAAGAAAGCATCTGCGTCAGACAACAAACCTGATGGGTCGACTTCACCGCAATGCTGCGAGTGACCCCCGGACTCATCTCTATGTCCGCGAGGTCCTTGATGGGGATGAAGTGCAGGGAAGTGTAGTTCACCACCTTCACCTTCCCCTCCTCGGTACGCCAAGATTACACCGGAAAGGGGCGCACTGCGTTCGACAACTCCTTCTCGGTGTTGAAGTCAATCCTCTCTTACCTCTCCCCCCAGACCAGGTTCCTCCATCAGCTGCTCCTCCAAAATCTTCTCGTTTCCCTTTTCCTTTGCAGAGGGGGGAGCTCGCTCCGCAGCTCCTTTAGTCGAATCGGACCTTGACTTTGATTCAGTTCTGGGCTTTTTTGAAGAAGTCACAAGGAGGTCAGCAATCATCTCATCTACATAGTTAGATATGAGGATGGGGATGGGCTTAGCCGAAACTCTCGACCTCGAAGTTCTAGCATTCGAGAAAGGCTTCTTCCAGCAAGTCCCAAATCTCCCCAGCCGCGTTGAAGGTGTCCATCGTCGCCTTTACAAAATAACAAGGGTTACAAGGAAATAGATGAAGAGTATCAAGAAAATAGAGTGCTGAAGTACCTAAGATCCATTTTTAGCTGACCCCTATGAAGACGAGGAAGTTTTCGTCCCCCAACCACCTCTGCACCGGTTGCCAGTGCAGGGGCACCTTCACCCGAACCTTGGTCCCTTACTGACCCCTTTTCGTCTCCCACCTGAAGCATTTTCGGGCGTTGAGGTCAGCTTTTGATGGACGACCTCGTCTACCCTCGAATGCCGAGCTCACCGACTCAGCCGCATTCCACGTTGGAATACCCTGCGTCACTTCCTCCCTCAACCCCTCGAGGAAGATGAAGAATTCTTTCCAGCCGTGGTTCGAACTAGGACGGGGTGGTCCCACCACTTATTTTGGTTTCTCCATGAAATGGAAAAACCCCTCATTTGTGTTACTCGGGGTGATGGCCTTCATGATCGTAGGCCAAAGCCCCAAGGTTGGTTGTACCTCATGCACCTTGCAGTCCGTAATGAAGTACGAGATCATCATCAAACTGTTCAAAGCCAGCTGTTAAGGAGCAAGATCATAATCTTGCACGAGAGAGTGCAAAGGGGTGGAGGGGAAGAGGAAATCCGACCTCACTCATTAGGCTGCTCACTGTAAAACACATCCCCGAGGGCCTCATTACCCTACAGCTTGCACCTGCCCTCACCAAATTTATGTCGTGTGAGGATCTGAACATACCCGTTGTTGAGGGCACCTCATCATCAGGAATGTTCCATCCACACCAGATCTCTTTCGCTAGTCTCCTAGTTTTCTTTGGGGGATCTGAAGCTGACGATTTGGTTGCCATTACTATTCTCTGATTGATGAGGTAAGGAGGCTGGCAAGAAACTATAACTCCAGATGACGAAGGGGTCACTGCCAGCGCTAGCGCCTGAGTACATAAGACAACAAACAAACAAAAGAAATAAAATCAATGTACCGGATGACGAAGTAGAATTGGGACTTTTAGAGAAAATGGCCCTTTGTCTCTTTTGAGTACGAAGGGAGATAGGCTCAACGAATGGTGACGCAGAATCATCCTCGAGATCATGAGGTTGCTTTTTTGTAGAGCTCCTTAGATGCGCCGTTACTTTCAGGGCTACCAATTCTGTTTCACTGATCTCCCAACCTGCGTCGGGACCGCAGATCTAGCCGGCACCAAGGGCGACCTACTTTCCTTAAAAGGTTTGTTATTACATGGAGCTCGAGGTATCAGTGAAGGAGGTGGCTTAGTGCATTTTGGGCCCAAAGGAGGGTTATACCCCGTCCAACGGTTAAAAGGGTTGGGACTACCATAAATACTCCTCCAATCTTGCCCCAACGCCTCATGCTTCCCGGCATCCAACTCTTACCCGTGAAGGTTAAAGGCTTTTAGTGGAAGTCGCTCTATTAAGAATTCACCCTTGTCAAGACAACAAGATATATTTCATTCTCTATGGACTCTAGCATCTCAAATGCTCGGGTAGGGGATTCAACTCCACCACAAGTGCATGCACAAGAGGTGGCGAAAGCTTATCTCAAGGGACGGTTAGTGGAAGCGGCCCCGTACTAGATGGTACCATGGGGAGCCGAGCATGGGCATTCAACTCGTCGGCATACTCAAGCAAAGTAGCACTCATTACATACTCAACATGTCGCGTAGACACACTAGCCTCAACCTCTACTTGCAATACATCCTCGCCATCAAATTCAAACACATTTAGTGCTAGAAATTCAAGCGAATCCATAGAACACAAAGACATATCATCACTAGGGTATTTCATGGAGTCATGAATGTTATACTCCACTTTAATCCCATCAAACTCGATGGTGAGAGTCCCTTTATACACATTGATTTCATAAAGGCCCGCCCCAACAAGAGAAGGGCGGCATGCTTATCATGCCCCATATCTAACACTTAGACATCCGCGAAAATATTGAACTACCTGTTATGCCTAAATTATTTGGCAAGGTGACCATCTCGAAAGGATGTCACCTCGCGACCTTGTTATTAGTGGTGAATCATGTCACCATGAGGACCCCTTAACCCGCGGCACGTGTTTTAGGGGTGACGCTCAGATCGCCTTTGGTCTTCCATGGTCAACGGGACAGCTGGCAGGCCCAATTAGCAGCAAATGGTCGTAGCCCACAATGCTTGAAGGCCCAGCCGCCCAATTAGGGAAAATGTGGCTTGCTCTGATTGGTTACACATTCCCCAAGGAGTCTATATATAGGACCCTTGGCCTTCTTGGAAAGGTACGCACAAAATATTCCCTGCAAGACTGTTCTGTTCACCTCCAAGCAAACAATATTCTTTGCATTACAACTCCAGCATGTCACGTCACGTCTAGTTACTTATATTGACTTAGCCATCGGAGGACCATTCCCCAGATCACGCCGGGGGCAGTTCACGTGTGCTCATTTTGCAAGCATTAGGGAGTGAAGTCAACATCACATGAAACAAAGATTCTCATATCGTGCAAGGACTCCCTTTGACGTCTCAAGGGATCACTACAAAAACACCCCCGAAAGGTTTGGCGCCGTTTAGGAGGAGTTACTTTCAGTTGCATGAGATTGAGAAGCAATAAAGACATCCTAATCCCTACCTTCAGGAGAACCATGTCTCACTAGAAAAACTGGGTTGAGTCTAGCACTACCACCCCGCAAAATGAGAACCCGTTAAACAAAATCCCTGCTGCAATGTTAGAGGACATCATTCGTGTTATGCAAGAAGAAACTCAGCATGAAATGCGCGCTGCACTCAATGCGATACTCCAAGACAAGTCCTAGAAGTCCGAAAACATACTGGCCCCATCATCCACCACAGTGGTGATGGCGTCACGACCACTCACTGTCTCGAGCCGTGAAAGTTCCACCCACTCCGCTGGACAGGGACCACGGCCTCGACCAATCGAGAAGAACATTTTACAAACTTCCAAGGGGAAGCGAACTGAGTCTTTCTAGAGCCACCACTCATACAACATAGAGCGAACTCACATTGACTTGCGGGAGTTCTTGAACTCCCGAAAAAAAGACTAACTAGTTCTCTCCGAGGAATTGCCCGTCGACCTTCGTAACTTCTTTCGAAATAAGGAGGAGGAGAAACGACATTGGGGCATAGGCTGTAAGCCTTACTTCCCATCTCGACTGGGTAGATTGCCGTAGTATGCCACCACGGGCGTACAAAGAGGGATGACCACACAGTCCCCTTTCGCTTACATGATCATGAATCAGCCTATTCCTCAGGTGGTGAAACTGGGGAAGATCATGAAATACGGCGCTACCACCTCACCAACTGAACATCTCATGGCGTATGATGCCACAGTGATGATCCATAATCGAACATAGGCAGTCATGTGCCGGTTCTTTGTGGGAAATTTGGAAGGTTTAGCCTTGAAGTGGTTGAACTCACTTCCACGAGGTAGCGTGTACTGCTTCAGGCAGCTGGCTAACCTCTTTACGAGTCATGTCGGGGCAAATGAATGTGAGAGCAAGACAGTTGAATACTTGCTAAAGTTAAGCAGGGACAGGACGAGACTGCTAAGAAGCATGTTCAGTGGTTCGCAAACTAATGCCTCGAGATTGAAAACCTTTGCCCAAAGATTGAATGTCGTGCGTTCATTAATGGCCTTCTAAACGAAATAGAGATAAAGATAGAAATGAATCGTCGAAAGAAGATGAATGCAAACATGCTGGTCAACAAGGCTTCAGACATGGCAATGGAGATAATTGCATTGTGGGACCTCTCGGACTGCAACTTGGTAACAAGAAATGAGAGGAATACCAATCACGGCAAAGGAATGCGCCTCGCCATGACAAGAAAAACAAGAGAAGGGGTGAAACTCTCCACGTTGAAAAACCTCGCTTCAAAGGAGGCCAAAGTGGAAGAGGAGGTCGAGGCAGCAATAGGAATAATTAGCGTAAGACTGCTCACAAGGCTCCCGAGGCACCCGAGGTCAACAAAATCTAAAAATACAATCAAGAAGTGGTCTATGCTAAAATGGACCAAAGCCTTATGCCAAAGGGAACCCCAATGAAGGAGTCCGAAACCGGTGGGTATTACTTCTTCCATTATCATCGGCAGAATGGCAACTCTACGAGGTATTGTCGGGAACTCGGGCGCAACCTCACGAAGTTAGCCAAAGAGGGGAAGATCTATAACTTTCTCAAAGATAAGAACAAAACCTCCACTTTGCAAAGCCATGGGGTAAGTAGCTCAGAATCATCTGACTCTGGGGCGACCAACAATAAGGTCGTCTCAATCATATTCGGTGGCCCTGCTTGCGGAGGTGTGACATCAACGGCCATGCTAGTCGAGAAGGGACCCCAATTAGGTAAACCCATCACATTCCACGAGTCTAACACCAGGGCACTCCAATACACCACGATGACCCTCAGGTTGTCGACATCAAGGTGTCCAACACCTTGGTGAAACGGACGCTGATCGATGCTGGAACTTCAGTTGACATGATCACGTCCTACTATTTGACCAAACTGGGTTATAGCCTGAAGAAAATTGTTCCCCTAACCTACCCAATTTTTTGCTTTGGGGGCAATGAAGTGCATCCCATTGGGTCAGTTCAGCTCCCTATTCGCTTGGGGCCCAAGACTTTTGCTCGCCACTTCTTGACTGAGTTTTTGGTAGTTAACGTTCCGATGTCATACAACATTATCTTGGGTTGACCCGCTCTTACCACCATCAATGCCAACGTCCTGATGTCCGTCCCTACTATGAAGTATTGTAACGAAAACAACAAGGTGGGGAAGCTATTGAGGGACCAAAAAGCTGCACGGCAGTGCTACATTAAGTGCCTCAGTAAACCAACACCGGCCATCTTGGGCGGAGTGACGTACCCCTCCATCATCTGTGGGGATAAGAAACTCGTCATCCTAAACGAGGTGAAAGAGCCTAAGCAAAAGAAGGACGAAGCTGTCGGTCTGAGTAATACAGTAATACCTACACCCGAGGTGGAAGCGAAGAAGAGTCAAAAAGGCAATGAAACTCAGTGCCTCATGCTAGAAATACCTGGCTACCACCACCATAACCCACTAACCCAAAAGCCCGTAAGAGCTGAGGCCATGGGAGATAAAGTTGAGGTCTTTCTAGGCCCAAATTGACCTAACCGAGTCACCTATGGGGGCAGACTTGGAAGAAGACGTGCAAAGTGGCTTGACCTCTCTACTCCGCGAATATCATGATGTCTTTGCTTTTGGTCCAGAAGAAATGCCTGGAATTAGTCCAAGCCTTATCAAGCATAAACTCGGAGTGGACCCGAAGATGAAACCTGTGAAGCAGATTTGGTGTCACCTCAGGAAGGAAAGAAGCAAGGCGACATCAGCAGAAGTGGCAAAACTGCTTGAAGGTGAATTCATTAAAGAATGCAATACTCGAAGTGGCTGGCCAACATGGTGATGGTTAAGAAGAACAATGGGTCATGGAGGATGTGCATTGGCTACACCGACCTGAATAAGGCTTATAGGAAGGATGACCTTCCACTACCTCGCATCGATGAGCTTGTCGACTCCACCATGGGGCATGAGTTACTCAGTTTTATGGATGCATTCTCCGGGTATCATCAACGGTTTATGAGAAAGATCAGAACTCCATTGCCTTCATCACCAATGACGGCATGTTTTGCTAAACCATGATGTCATTTGGCCTCAAAAATGTGGGGGCCACATTCAAAAGATTGATGCAGAAGGTTTTCAGGAAGCAAATTGGCCGAAGTCTAAAAGCATACATTGACGACTTGATATTCAAGAGCAAATTTTCAACGGATCACGTCTCTTATCTAGGAAAGACATACGAAACTCTGCTAGATCACAAAATGAAGTTGAATCCAAAGAAGTGCATATTTGGTGTGTGGGTTAGAAAATGTCTAGGGTTCATGGTAAACCAACAAGGGATTGACACGAACCCAGAAAAAGTTCAAGCCATACTGGACATGAAGTCACCTCGCTGCATTAAAGACGTTCAAAAGCTGAGTGGTTGCATCGCTGCCCTCAATTGTTTTATGTCCAGGGCCACTTACAAATGTGCGCCTTTCTTCGCCGCCCTAAGTAAAGGAGCCGAATTCGAATGGAGCGAAGAAGCTGAACCAACCTTTGAGAGGCTGAAAGACTATCTGAGGTCTTTGCCTCGCATTGCCTCACCAATCCCAGTTGAGACCCTATTCATGTACCAGGCAGTGTAAGATTAGACAGTAGTATCAATTCTTGTTCGAGAACAAGAGAAAACCCTGGTCCCAGCCTATTTTTCCAGCCACGCCTTTACGGGCCAAGAATTTTGATATTCCATTCCAGAAAAGTTTTCATTAGGTCTGGTGAACAATTAGAGAAAGTTGAGGCCGTACCTCAGCTCCCACCCCGTCACTATTTTAACCAATTAACCACTGAAGAAAATTTGGGCAAGTTCGACTCCTCTAGGAGGTCGCAGGTGTGGGCTCACGAGCTCACAGATTACGACATTACCTACAAACCACGTAGGGCTATCAAGAGCCAGGCCCTTGCTGACTTCATGGCTGAACTCACCCCAAAAGAAGAACAACCAGCGTACTGAACTGAGAGCTGGGAAATCAGCATCGACGGGTCCTCGTGCAAGATTGTCAGTGAGGCCGGTATCGTCATCACTTCGTCTGCAGGGGATGTTTTTGAATATGACATGAGGTTCAACTTCATGGGCTCGAACAATGAGGTGGAATATGAAGCTTTGCTGGCTGGTTTGAGCATGGCTTAAGTAGCAGGAGCAAGAAACTCAAGGTCAAGATGGACTCGCAGCTTGTGGTCTCCCAAGTGTTAGGGGACTACGAGGCGAGAGAAGGCAGCATGAAAGCCTACCTGTTGAGGGTTTAAATTGAACTTTTGAAGTTTGAAAAGGTGGAGTTACTCCACATGATGAGGTCAGAAAATTAGCACGCCGACGCCCTGGCTCGCCTCGCCAGTTAGGCGATTTCAGGTTTCCCGCGGAATATCTTCTGGGAAGAACTTGAGAAGCGGAGCATAGACGTTGAGACTGCAAAGGAAGTGAGTACCCTAGACAGAAAAGACGATTAGATGGCCCGAATTGTTGCTTGGCTCCTCGATGATCAGCTGCCTGATGACCCGAAAAAAGGAAAAAAGCTAAAGACGAAAGCAAATGGTTCATATATCAAGAAGGGGTCTTATACAAGAAAAGTTTCTCCATTCCACTATTAAAGTGCGTCTCACGAACTCCAGGAAAATAAATCCTCAAAAATTTTCGTGACAGGGTATGTGGGACTCAACGCGGGGGTCGCACGTTGGTTGCCAAGGCACTCACGCTTGGTTTTTATTGGCCCACAGTGCAAGGAGATGCAACCGAGATGGTGCTCACCTATGAAAATTGACAACATCACTCCCCAGCCCCAAGAAACCCCCTCACGAAGTGGATTGAGGTCAAAGATGTGAGAACTATTACCTTTGCTGACGTGATGAAATTCATCAAAGAAAACATCTTGTTCCGATTTGGCACCCCTAGAAGCATAGTATTCGACAACGGTCGTCAGGTCGATACTCCCATACTTACTGACCGGCTCTCTCAGCTCAAAGTACAGTGCTAATTCACCGCTGTTGCATGACCCCATTGAAACGATCAAGTCGAATGAAGCAACAAAATCATTGTCAACGGACTCAAAAAAAGGCTTGATAAGCCCAAAGAGTTGTGGTCTGACAAATTATTTGAAGTACTATGGGCCATAAGAACCACTACAAAAGCTGCAACTGGTGAAACCCCCTTTATTCTCGTATATGGTAGCTAGGTGGTACTACCTATCGAACTCACCCTAGAAAGCCCTCGCGTGAAAGTATTCAATGAGGTCAAGAACAAATTGAAGCTGAGACGCAACCTCAACCTCCTCCTTGAGGGTCGAGGTGATGCATTACTTCACATGGATATCTATAAGCAGCGCATAGCAAGGGCTTATGATCTAAGGGTCAAGCTGAAAAACTTCAGGGTTGGTGACCTTGTCAGCCCGAAGGCTGAGTCCACAGAAAAACAGAACTAAGTAGGAAGGCTCTCTGCGAACTGGGAAGGGCTATACAAGATAACTGAAGTAGTTTGACCTGGCACAAACCGTCTCGAAGACATGACTGGAAGGAAGCTAAGGCAACCTTGGAACATCATTAATTTGACAAAGTTCTATATTTAAACTTCCTCGTGAAATTCGCACCTATCATGATGTCGCATAAGGGGTGGGCACCCCCAAAAAGCCTTTTTATTATGTTATTTGCTCAACATGGAGTGAAACAGGGTCAAAATTTCCAAACAGAAGTGTAATATAACTTAAGAACGTCGTGAGCACCCCAAAGTAGCTCATTTTTTGTCTAGTTCATTATGGAATAACAGATGGGGTCGGCACCCCTAAACAGCCATGAATAAAAGTTGTACTACTCACTTTGTAGTGTTTTTTACGTTAATACTTTAACCCACCGAATTCCCACCTCGGGGCGTGATTAAATAAGTAGGTGCACATGGCTTCTCAACATAATTTTATCACTTTGCGATGAACGGAAATTCCCATCATGGGGAATGTCAAAAAAAGTGGGGGCACCTCGCAAATTAACTTATTTCTGACAACGGAATCTTTTTACCATCTCGGGTAAAGTCAAAAAATTGGGGGCATATGGCTTAACAAGAAATTATTTGACAATATCACCTCACAAGAAATTCTCATCATGGAAGATATGAAAACAAGTGGGAGCACGTCGCATTACATACTTGTTTTAACATTAAACTTATTGGTAACTGGGGGCAAGTATCATATACGCGAGGTGTTAACTGAATTGAAAAACAAGCAAAATATTATAAAACATGCAAGGACGAGAAACATAAGTGACATTAAAGTACGCCTAAGAAATTAAGTACGAAAAACAAGCCTTAAAAGGCAATTATTTGGGTTCAATCAAAAGTTACAAAGGACGCGACCCCAACAGCCACGGCTCCAAAGTAAATAGAGCATGCATGCATAACCATGATCCTCCTCATGACCTTGCTCCTGCTTCTGCCTCTGCTTCTGCTCTCTAGCGACTTCTTCTTCAACATCATCCGAGTGTGGCTCGCTAAATTCCTTTCATACATCATATGTCGACAAGTCGAAATGATGAACCTTCAGTCTCTCTTGCTTGGAAAGAATCGCACGGGCAGGGGCGACTCGCAAGCATGCAGACTTAAACCCTTGGTCAGTTTTGACTACATCCTTTATGGCATTCTTCCGTAAAATGTCCACCTCGCCAGGTTTTTTGATCAGCTCATCAGTGCGCAGCTTGACGAGGTTGGACAGGTCGGCTTCCTTCTTCCGAGAAGCCTCGAGGTTAGCCCGCACAACAGAGAGCTCCTCCTCCGCTTGAGTGAGCCTTTCAATGATCGACTACAGCTTTCCTTGGAGGCCAATGTGACACTGATCTTCTCCTCTACCTCCTCGTGGGCACGAGCGACGGCCCGATTCTTGTCGCTCATCTGTTCCTGGAGCTTGTAGATTCAGACCTTGCTTTGAGCAAGGACTCGGTGAAAATGGGTCGCTAGGATATAGTTCTGCACGAAACGACAAGTGTAAAAAGAAGAGGAGCAATTTGAACCAAGAAGAAAGGAGGAAGATGAGGAAAAATTACATGAGGGGCCATCTGAACGAGCTCATGACGGGCAAAGTTGAGGTTGGACTTAAGGGAATCCTGGTCCTTTGACGCCAAGGTCTTCCACATCAAAGATTGTACCGCCTGGGACATTTCATCGCCAGGCTGCTGGAAGAAGCTGGGCAAGGCTGGGGTGGATGTTCCACCAAGCGAAAGATCTGCGAGGGAGGACCTCGCGACTGGGGTTGGAGTAGAAGTCATGGGCTGCTTCCCGTCCCTCATCCTTTTCGGGTGAGGAGCTGGATTTTCCTCACTCTGCCTCTTGATTGGATGACCCCGTTGTCCACGTCAATAAGATCATCGCCGTGGACAAAGGCATACAACTCAATCCCAAGGACTTCATTCACCTCGGGACATTGAGAGCTCCCCCAACCTTGATTGGTGTCGAAAACGGCGTTAAGCCACTAGCCTTCGGGGTGGCTGGGGTTGCTACAGGTGCTGAGCTTGATGCCTTCTTGGACCTCTTCTTTGGCGCGGACTTTGGGCACCTCAAAGGAATGGCAAGACAGTCTTGAAAAAGATGGAACGAGATGATCATCGAGCTGTCATAGAAAAACCAACAAAAAGGACGTCGCAATAAAATAAAAACTAACCAATTCCTCCATCTAAGCTAGCGTCGGTCAACAAGCTGAGGTCACGATGAATTCTCTTATGAAACTGGCTGGCATCTGACTTGCCGATCCGATCCTTTCCCTAGTCTCCCTTCGAACTAAGCTCCACCTTGGCTTGTACTCAAAAGAAAAGGAGGTCAGCTCTCAAATAAAGGCACGAAAGAAACATACTTAAAAAAGGAAAAGTTTACAAGTGAACTACAGGGTCCCCAGCACGGATCAAGCCTATCACGATCATGAAGAGCTGGTTCTTGAACCACCTCCTCGAAGGCCGCCAGAAGTGAGGAAACTTGACTGGCTTTGTAGACTTCCAAGATGGGTGCTTCCCTGAATAAGTGAAAAAGACTAGGGAGACCTCATCAGCCTTTGACTTCCCCTCCAGAAGATCCCATCTCCCATCAAGCTTGCGGATCCAAAATGTAGAAGAAGCCATTAGTATCTGGGCCCTTGTTCATAATTTCCGGCACCGCGAACCATAACGCCAGGGTAGGTGTCACCCTGTAAACCTTACATACGCAGAGAAAATGCGTTATCATTGCCCAAGTGTTCGGGGTCAGTTGAGGCGGGGCAAGGTTGAGCTCATTCAACAGCGAAGTGGTGAAGTCAGAAGCGATGCCTGTAGGGGCCACGGCCCTCCCGCTAGGAAAATTGCAGAAGTTGAAATTTGGCGCGCGTGCCCCCCACGGAATTGGTGCATGTTTATGGAGGTTAATACGTCATCTTTTGTAATGTGCTAAATGGCACAAATGGTGTGTTTGGAGTTGACACCTTATTTTAGGAAAATAAGGAAAATCGTCTTTTGACTCCTTTAGTCTTTTTAACCAAAGTCTAGATTCGGGGGTAATGGTACAAATTGGATGTGGAATGCATCCAATTTGCCCGTTTTCACAAACAACCATTTGCAAATCGATTTGGTTCCAAAGTAGATTAACCTCAATGTTTTCTAAGTCATTTGACATTCACTTTTAATTTAAATTATCACTTATTAGCATGCATTTCATGTTTGTCCATAATCAAATGATAAATTAAAGCATAACTATGTCCATGGGAAAATCGTTAACGAATGGGCAACCAAAATGAAAATATAGTTCGCTAAAAATGATAATATACATATATAAGCCTTTAACACTTAAAATTAATATTGAAATATTAATTTTAAGAATTATAAAAAATAATTAAAAAAAAGTATAAAAAATAAGAAAATAAATGAAAATGCGGAAAAGAAAAAATGTATAAAATGCTTAATTTAAAGAATATACAATAATTTGCAAATATAACTCTTTTTAACCCTAAAAATTAATATTGAAATTATTATTTTTTTATCATTATGTGACTTAATAATAAAATAAATATAAAAACAAATAAAATAAAATAAAATAGGAAGAAAAATGCAAAAAGAGAAAAAGAAAGAAAAATTGTCAAAAAGAAGAAAAATAAAAATAAAAATGGCAGATGTCGAAAATAAATAAAAAATGAGGCAGAATGTGCAAAACAATGAAAATGTTGAAAGTAAACATAATAAAAATAAATAAGAAATAAATAATAAATAAATAAATATGTACATA